>JAIGNY010000099.1:805000-847500 GCA_020152595.1 Chiridota heheva | reverse complement strand
AAATTCACATATATGGTTGGGGATATATAAAGAGTTTCAAAGGCTTTACATTTAGCTCCGCCTACTAAATAATATTTATGACATCATCACTAAAAACAATAGAGATCATCTACAGACCACAATACAACCATAAGCCAAGTATGACATAACTTCACTACACAGTTCTTGAGATATCGTGTTAACAAGCTTCTTAACACAATTTTACATTTATACCACCCACTAATCAATATTCATGACATCAGCACCAAAAACAATAGGGATCATATACAGACCACAACACATCAATATGCCAAGTATGACATGTAATCTCACTACACCATTTTTGAGATATTGTGTTAAAAAGCTTCTGTCAGAGACACACATACATATATACACTATAAGTAGATGGGTAGGCTAAACCCATGAAAGTTGCTAGGTAGTAGCTGATGGTATATTTCATATCTCATGATACCTGATCTACAATATACAGATGGGTCAGCTAAACTAAGCTCGGGCAATTTTGTTCAGTATGCAATATCGATATATCACCTGAAAAATTTCGATATTATCGAAATATTGATATGCAAATTATACTGTATGACGTCATACATAAGTTATAGTTACTGTCCTGTGCAATGTAATCTTGTCTCAACACAAAAAAGTCAAGTAAAAATTGTTGTACAATTTAACAGAAATCATTGCAATATATATACATATATATATATATATATATATATATATATATATATATATATATATATATATATATATATATATATATATATATACATATATATATATATATATATATATACATATATATATATATATATATGTATATATATATATATATATATATATATATATATATATATGTATATATATATATATATATATACATATGTATATATATATATATATATATATATATATATATATATATATATATATATATATATATATATATACATATATATATATATATATATATATATATATATATATATATATATATATATATATATATATATATATATATATATATATATGAATCTTCAAATAAGCACCCACTACTGTGTATGCTTAACAAGTGTTCTTTATATGCTTGCTTTCTTTCACAGAAGATCAAGCACAGAAACATTGAAAAAGTTGACATAAAAAAGATCAGCTTAAGATCCTAATTTTTTTTTGTATCCAAGCCTGTTTATCAATCTACCTGGAAGTCACAGTATCATTTTTAAGTAGTCCATGTATTGTATATTATCCTTGAAAAATAAAATATTGCTAAAGTATATCGATATGATATGACCCTTGAACTCAATATTGGCCATATCGATATGGGTCAATATCGAAACATCACCCAAGCTTAGGCTATACCCATAAAAATGATTCAATTCCATCTACTTTTTGCCCCAAACACGACATGATACACAAGGTGCCTGTAGGAATAGCCTACCAGATCTTCCTATATAGTATAAAGTCAGGTAGAAGATACAATAATTTATAGGAACTGTACACCTAATGCAGCTGATTTCAATATAGACTTAGCTCTACCAATACCTTCAATCAACAATGCACCTCCACTCCACTATAAAAGGGAAATTGTCAAAAGGCTGCTACTGATGGCAGGGCTTTATGCCATACATGTAAAGCTTGTGCAAAACAGTTAGTTTCTTACCAAGCCTTTTGCTGCCATGTGCATTGAAACACAATCTAGGAAAAACACGTTGAAGATGATGTTGACTAGGCAAAAGGCTAAAGACACGCCGGCAAACACATTGATTAATTCTGGGACATTATAATGCCATGGCTTGGTCCCTGTAAATATAATTATCAGCAACGAACAAACCTGAAAAACATAAAGAATATGAGGTCTATGTAAGTCTTGAGTTAACTAGCCGGCTAAAAAGAGCTTAAAATTCTTTTAACTGAAAATAGCATTTGAAGTTTAAAGTTTAATGATATTTTAGTGTACTATACGTGTACTATACGTGTACTATACGTGTACTATACGTGAACTTATTAACGATTCTTTTTATTTAACTTGCAAATCAAAATCACTAACATGGATGAAAAAGTCTATTCTTTCTATAATTATTTCGCTGAGGGTATCGTAAAAACTGAAAAATTGGTTCAAAATTGCTGCATTCCTGCAAAGTGTTTTTGTTATGATACACAATTAAAAACCAAAGGCTTAAGATGACAACATACAGAGGTTTCCCACTTGTACGTACTGTACAAGTATATCACAAATTTGCATGAAAATTTGCGTATTTAACAAAATCTCAAAAAGCTTTTAATAGGTATATTGATCAATATTTCACATATTTTGATGACATTATTGACTGTACTTCATTTATTATTGGCAATCATCATTTAAAAGAATTCAAAGGAATTTAGCAAATGTGTCTCCTAGATATGTCCATAGAACTATAATAGGAAGTGAATGGAAGCGTAATACAACATTTTATAGGCTTGGGTTTTAAACATAAGAAAGTCATTCTGCTTTATCACAGAACAATAAACTAAACAAAACACTGCAAATCACATTAATTGACACTGATAAAATTCATTTCTTTCTCTTGTTAATCTCCAGCTCACTATTGTACAAAAATGAGATACTGTAGATCCTCAAACTTGAACATCATCTTCAGGGAATAAGATGTAACATAATTTGTTTCATCATTCTGTTTTCTTCTACAGTCCTCTTTAATATAATTGCTTGCCACTTAACTAATCCTCCCAAACTATAAAACCCAAAGACTTCTACAAATAACGTACCCCTTCTATAAAATACAAGGCCCCACGCTTGTTGGAGATATACTCATAATGAAAGGAAGACCAATCAATGTCAAATTCTTCCTTCACTGCACGACGCTTCCTTTGATTCACCTCAGAAGGAACAACATTAATGTACACTTTAATGTCTCCTTGTCGACTGGAAGACAAACTACCACTAGCATCAATTTTGACATCATTAAGCGAAACAATGTGCGAGTCTGTTGAGGCATGGACCTTGCCTGTCTCCTCTACCTCTGACATCATGACCTTTAAATTAAACCTGCAATACAAAAATAATGCACCAAAAATTTGTTACCCAGGGTGGCTGTGTTTCGTCTAAATAAGATTTTTGTATTCTTGCACAGGTCAAGCAAGCCCATCTCATACGAGGAATTCAAAAGAAACAAAATAGATAAGATGGCATTCCAAAATCTTATTCTGTTAAGGAGATGTTTAGAATAAAAGTTCAAGAATCATGCAGCCGGTTGAGGCTAAGTTGGAGCCTATTTTCGACTAAAGAAAAGCTAGGGGAGGAGTAGAAGGCGGTGAAGTCGTCCACGTAAAGGGGAATGCCTTCTTCTTGGGGGTAGGGTTGGAGAGTATGTGGCCAATACGAACTTGGAACTGCCTGGGTGAGAGGAAGTGTTGAATAAGGATGGAGAGGTGACCTCTGAGGCTGATGGTGTGAAGCTTGCAGGTAATGCTGTATTTTCAAAGTAGTGTTAATAGCTTTCTCGAGGTCGAAAATGATGGCAATGAGGTGTATTTAAACTAGTCGTTTTCTGACTCTTAATATTTGAGGAACGGAAAAAGGCGGAAACTAATGGGTCTGGCATGTGACCACATTTTCATGAGTGGAAAAATTGTGTTTTGACCAAACTAGATTCTTATTTTCTTGCAAAATATTATGAATCTTAAGTAGATTATTTTGTGAAAATTGGCGGCAAAGTGTTGTGTGCAACTTTATAGTTCTTCCTCGCGCTGTTGTGGAAAAAATGCAAAGAAGCTTACTGACGAACATTTTCAAACAGTTGCCAGTGCACTCGGGTGATATGTGCACTAATTGTGTATGTGTTTCCAAAACTGAGAGATTTGCAAAGTAATTGGAATGTCATTTCTTCCGTAATTTAGATGGTTTACACTGTATATATAAAATGTTCATCATTATCATTGTGACTTAGTTTGAAAGATACATGTACTTTAAAGATTCAAGACGCTAATGAAGTCAAAATCATAACTCATAAGTACTCTTGTCAGTTTTGAGAAAAGTTTTCATTTCAGGATTATGTTATGTGTTGTTGTTGAATGGTTTTCAATGCTAAATGTGTATTGTGCACTCTCTCTCTCACTCAGTAGGCCTACTGCAAGTATTGCCTAGCAAGTAGTGCCTGTACTCAGTGAGGTGTGTTATGCACTTGTCAATTGTGTGACTCACCCCTACACCTCCGGACAAGGCGAGTCATTGCACCAAAGTGGGTGGACAAAACATGTACATTGATGCAACCCTTAGTCACTTTGTTGACTGACATTTTTGTGTGTGTGAAATGACTTATGCCAACCCAATCACCTCTGTACAAAGTCAATGGGTCTGAAGTAAATTGACCCACCTCAGAGTCACTCTGGTGACTGACAATTTGGTACAATGACACACATGTGAGTCACTATTTCACATATCAATGACTCACCTTTGACTGACAATGCCGGGGGTAGTAAGGGTGAGTCATACAACTGACAAGTGCATTACTGTTAATCTCAGCCTAACTCACCTGTGACAAAATCTTTCACTTTAGCCTAACCTAAGCCTAGGCGCAATACAAAACTAAAGCTCAACAGTTGGTGTGTTGGACTGCCGCTTTGAAACGGCTACCTACCAACATGTGTTATGCTTTCAGTAGGGCAGGCACAATACATCGCATAACACAGTATCAAGTCAACTGTGTTCACTGTTATTCAGATCTGTTTATTCGCGCAACTGCTCCCCTCGACCAGGGAGACGCTAGGCTCAAGTTTCACTACTAGTACTAATAAATTACACGAAAAGCGCAAGTTCTTAAAAAAAATTACATCCTTAAAAACCTTCAAACAATGTCTGTATGCTAAGACACTTCATAAGCCCAATGATGTTGCCAAACAGCACAAAAACGCTAAGAAACACTCCTATTCCGGCTTGTCAGCGTGACGTCATGAAAGGTGGTTAAGAACTATTAATTTGTCCCATTGAAAACTATGCACATAAGGCATAAAAAAATAAAATTAAAAATATAAAACATAAAAAATAAAAAAATAAAATAAATAATATCAATTATAATGATAATAATGATAATAATAATAATAATAATAATAATAATAATAATAATAATAATAATAATAATAATAATAATAATGATAATGATAATGATAATAATAATAGTAATAATGATAATCATAATAATATTTTAATAATTTTTTTAATAATAATAATAAAAAAGGCACATAGGCATAAAAAGCAGCCTCCGAAACAGTGACTGAGCACAGTTTAACCACAGGAGTTCGTAACGCATGGAACAATTGAATGAAGTGTGTGGGGGAGGGAGGAGGGGGTTGGGAGGGGGAGGAGGTTGAGAGAGGGGAGGGGGAGGGGTGGGGTAGTGGGAGGGGCTGGGGAGGGGGTAGGTGGGGGTGGGGCTGAAAAAGTAAAGGGCGAAATTAAAAGGTGCCAGAACTTTCATAATAAAATAAATATGAATTAAAATATTTCATGACCAAAATCTTTCCAATTTTTTTTTTCATTTTTGGCAATTTTGGAAAATTTCCTTCATTTTTAGGCAGTTTTCTTCCATTTTTACGAACATTTGAAAAAGTTCGGGAAATTTGTTGACAAATTTATAAATTATTATACCAAATTTTCTTCAATTTTACCTCGTTTTAATTTTATGTTAATAATTGCACAATTTTATTTTCCAACAATTAAAACCGGTGTAAAAGTAACCCCCTCCCCCCCCTCCCTTCAGTAAATTTTGGCCCCCGGCTCTAATTTCCTAGGAAATTTAGGCCCCCCAGACAATTAAGCCGTAGCCATCCAGTAAATTTGATCCCCCTCATAGTAAAAACGGTCCGCAAGGAAATTTGGGCGTAGGCTCTTTTTCCTATGAAATTTGGAGACAACAACTTGTACCCCTTTTGCAAGAAAAAGCCCTTCTTCTCCCTTCACACTAGATCTCACTGCCGTTTTGCGTAAAGCACGCCTTTTTTTTTAGTGTATTAGCTTATCACTTCTTATCACTTTTTAGCTTATCACTTCAGTACACAAAATTAATTGAAGGAACCGTACACACACACCAGTAAATTACCTAGTAAAATCAGTCCGGGGGACCAAATTCACTAGACATTCCTTAGTAAATAAGGTCCGGGGGATCCATATTTACGAGGGGCAAAATTAACTATCACACCGATAAAGTGAAATCCTCTTAGGCCATGATTATTTGTTTTTGCGCAGCAAAAAAGTGGGGGTTAAAGCCCCACAGCCCCCGCCCGAAGGCCCTGTAACATTAGTATTAATACTAACTATACTAATTACATATATAATAAAAAGGGAGGACACTTCTTCAGAAGTAGCTGCGCCCAGAGCTCTTCTGACCGATAGGATCGCTACTTCGTCATGACGTCACACCTGTGGAATATTGACCATGGTCCAGTGGCGTGCGGAAAAGGGTCTACGATAAATTGAGGAAATGACCAAGTCGGTGAAAAAGATCGATTAGGGTCTTTAGCTTGATAAACTAGATCATCAATGATGTATATGCTTAACATATATTTGGCGGTATTTACAAGCCTGTTTTTGTTGGTGAGTGATTACTTCGAGTAAGCTGAGGTTGTTAGAAAATAAAAGACTTGTTTGATGTTTATTTTTAGAAATGCAAGCGGGAGCTTTAATATCATTGTGATACTAGAACATCATGCTGTAGTAGCTCAATATATGAAGTTGGGGTGGAGTTGCATTGGATCGCCAGTGCACCAAAACTGGTTATCAAAGGCCGTGGACATTGACTTGGTTGTCGATGTTATGTCTGTCCGTACGTCGTACCTGTGTTCTCGTCCGGGTCGTATTAAGCGTTTCGTGATAGCATTGTTACTATCAAACCGAATACGCAGGCGACGACCCCGTCATTGTAATTGTGTTAACTCGTCGTCGTGCATTGGATAGGTTGGGGTTGTTAGAAAGGAATACAAGTTTGATTAGCAGTGACACAACAAAAAGGGCTGGAAATTTCCTGGAAGGTGGGTGAACCTTACAGGCCGTGGGTACTCAAATCGATTTGAGTCTAGCCCTGAACAATGTCACTGGCATATCTTTGTTATGGGACTCAAAGTGCCAGGGTCGGGTGCCGGAAGGGACTCGGGGCAAAGGGGAGGAAGCAGAAAATCAAGTTCGAGGGCGTTTTTTTAAAACAATAATTGAGGAGTACTTTTCATCTTAAGAAAGGGGCTCTCTTGTCAGTTTTCGAAATTGTGGAGGAAGCGTCCCCCTGCCCGTGGTTCCTACACATATGGTTTGAGCATACTGGCATAAGCGGGGTTTGGTGGAGCAAAGGGCACTTCCCCACCTCACTTTTTTGTCCAAAATGGGTACTTTTGTATAATAATGTGATGTATCTTAGCGTGATTTTGTGATCGCCCCACCCACCCCCTTCTCCCCCCCTCACACACACTTTTAACTTTCCCCCACTTTTGTAGGCAGATTCCGCCTATGGGTTTGATATTGGGGAGCAGAACCAATATTGACAATCATAACCCATCGGGCGAAGAGGTAAAAGGCTTCTTTTGAAAATTGCTGCTTAGAAAATTATTTGGGGCATCCTCCTCCTATATACGGCCCTGGTAAAATGACATGCTTTATTTTTTTCAAATAGATGCTTAATGTTTTGCAACCGCTTTGCAATATGTAGTAATTCTTTGCATTTTCGATTATTATTATTATCATTATTATTATTATTATTATTATTATTATTATTATTATTATTATTATTATTATTATTATTATTATTATTATTATTATTATTATTATTATTATTATTATTATTATTATCATCATTTTTATAGTCCATTATCAGATTATAATTGGTGTGAAAATATTTCAATTTTCTAAAAAAATCAGAATTCTGGATCCGTGGGCTTGAAAACTATCATATTTAGAAGTAGAAATTAAAGCATATAGGAGAGGCAATGGAAGTTGTTTCCTCCAGCCAAGCTTTACCACTTGAACGACATTACAAATGGTACTTCATGGTAGTTGAAAAATTATTTATGAAAAGTACAATGAATTAGATTAATCTTCTGTGAATGGATTAGTTCAGTGGTCAAGAATGTCCATCTTATATGACTTCAAAAGAAACAAAATGGCGAAAAAAACATTCAAATATCTTATTCCGTTAAGGAGATATTCAAGTTTAAAGCTTTGTCTTATGTGTAGAAATGACTGGTAGTCTACTATGGAAAGTTCGCGTCCTCATCCTCACATTCTTAACAATTGTTAATGTATTTTACAGAAAGTTTATTTAATTTTATTACTATTTGAATTATTTTTCCCAAAACTTTCTTTAGGTGATATGTTATAATTACCCATACTAGATTCAGTTTTACTACTTTTCTGACATATCCCATAATTTTCAAGCCTCAAAATTGCAAGACAAAATATGATAGAATACATAACGACTTTGAGGAATCTGAGGATATGACATCACAACTAGTCTGATTTCAGTCGTTTCTACATAAATGATACCAAACTTTAAACTTCGATATCTCCTTAACAAAATTATTATTTTAAAATAATTTCTTCACCATTTGTTTCTTTTGAAGATAAGATGGACATGTTTAACCCCTGAACTTTAATATATTATTTTACTCATTTTTGTAGAAATTTGAAATGATCTTAAGTTAACGCGCGAAGCGCAAAATGTTTTGAAAGGGTTTATAAAATGAATGTAAAGCCTAAAGATCACTTTAAAATGAAGTGAGATAGTTTCATTAGTTTCAACATGTTTGAAAGGGATTTTTGGAAGCTAAAAATCATGAAAAATTCCAGTTTCAAGGAAACGTTTTTCAATGAAGAAACGAAGAGAACGAAATTGAAAAGTTTTGAGAAAACAATTTCACCGAATTTCAGAAGACAATGTATCTATCTTTAAAAGGGATCCGCCGCAGGTCCCCGAATGATGTCTACTACAAACATGCAAATCATCTTGCAAAAAATCTAATAGATATTTCTTATGTGAAAGAAGTTCGCATATGAGGTCCAGACGACGAAGCCTCCGTATCTTTCAAAATGTTGTTATTTCGCCACCGTAAAACAAATAACAAGAAATTGGATAATTCTGGACCAATTAATATTAAATAAATATATATCATCAGAGATGAAAAGAAATAGAAAGGATATAAGTTTTCCGATGTGGGGTACAGGGCCTGCTTAAAGGCCTCTGGTAGGATCTAGGGGCGAAGCCCGGGTAGGGGTCCATGGGCGAAGCCCCCCGAAAGCTTGTGCATGTTAACCATTCTTGGGTTTAAAATTATCTCACTTAAACCTAATTGAGTGGAGGAGGGGGTATATAGCATGTATAGTGAGACAGGCAAACAGGGTTTAAAAAAGAAGGAATTCCAGTGGCACTGCTGGGCCAATTAGTAGGTTGGTGGAGAGGAGGGGCAAAGGCGTAGGAAGCGGGGCGGCGGAGGCAGGCCCTTCTCAAGAGAATTTCACCTTTCCGGTTGCATTCTTCCTACCCGGTTGGGAAATAAAATTGGCAACATTTTCCCAAGCATTAAAGAAATACTGAAAACTGGAAAAAACTTTCCGAAATTTGGCAAATTTTCCCGATAATCAGAGGAAACTTCTTGAAATCGAAAAAACTGCCCAAAATTGAAGAGATTTTCCCCAAAATAAAATAAAATGTTCCGAAATTCGAAGAAAATTTCCCGGAAATGAAGAAAATTTCCTAAAACATTATAAGAATTTAAAGACATTTTCCGAAAATCGACGAAAAGAAAATTGGCCAAAACATTCCCTAAAATTTCCCAATAATTAGAGGAATTTTCCCGAAAATCGATAAAACTGCCTGAAAATGAAAGAAATGTTCCGAAAAACGAGGAAATTAACCGGAAATAAAGAAAAGTTCCTGCAAAGTGAGCACAAATTTCTGAAAATTAAATTGAAGGTTGTTTTTCGAAAATTTGAGATTTTCCGATTAGGAACAACTTAAATTAGCAGTGCAACTTTATTTCCGCTTGTAGTTTCCTACAAACAGACAAATTGAAGGGTATATTTCCTAAAACTGGAGATCGAAAAAAACTGCCCAAAAATTAAGGACATTTCCCAGAAATATTCACGATTTATTTCGCTAAGTTGAAATGCTTGTGTTACTTTTTAAAGTTTCTTCAACAACAAAAAATGTCGGGTACTGAGGCAGCAATACTAGGCAAGAGGCAGTCTTTCAATATTTAAAAGGGCACTTTTTGAACTTTGCCAAAAACAAAAAAAGGGTGGTGGCAGTGGCGTGTCTAATAAGGCTACTAGGAGCCTAGTCCCCCTAAAAATGGTCGCAGTGCCCCAGACTTTGTCAAAGCCTTAAATATGTTTAACTAAAATATTAAATGAACCATATACAAAATACATGCTAGGATTGTTTTAATCGTATCGACTGAATTACCATTAATTTTGGACCAAAACTTTTACAGTTTGCACCAAAAATTAACAATTTTGACCAAACATCTTTAATTTTGGAAACAAATTCTTCAGCTTTGGACCAAAACTTACGTTTGAACCAAAATCTACAACATGGAGCCAAAAACCTTCAGACAGTTTTTGCACCTTTGACAGTCATTTTTTATTTTCAAAAGGGCACTTTTTTGTCATTTTTCGGAAAAGTCGGGGGAGGGGCACGTGTCCCCAGTGCATAGTCCTATGTTTTATTAGCTTCTTTACTTCTACAAACCAGCATTTAGATGTATTACAGTCCATTGCAAGTTACCTTTCTGCAATCTAATGTCCAATGCCTCTTTTAGCAATTGAACAAGATGAGTTGGTTGATCTCTAATCTTGCAGTGATAGGCATAGCTCCTAAGAGAAGACATGTGACTGTATCCCCAAGTTCTGTCTGGGAGGTGTTGAATCTTTTGGTAGTTTAGAAGTAAGTTTTCTTTCCATATCAGTCCCAAAATGTCCCGACCATAGATGTATCTTGGTTCAACGAATGTGTTGATCAGCTTGTATACTTTCGGGCTGAGATCATGAAGAGGTGCAGTGGATAAGGAGTCGATGCTCATATTCGAAAGGTACTGGCAGAAAGCGCGACGTCATTCGGCCAATATTTCATATAGGCCGAAGGCCGAGACTCCTATACCTACAGTGTTACAAAATCGTGATACTTTTTTAAGTCACCCACCCATGATGATTTCAAGTGAGGGCAGTAGAGAGTCAAGCATTTCAAAAATAGAACATACCAAAGAAATGTGTAAATTAAATATTTTAGAGAAATTAATGATTTAATTTTTTTAACGTAAGATTGAATTTTATCGTTACTTTTTGTGCACTTTTAGTGCAATAAACCAATAATTTTATAAGTCATTAATATAACAAATTTGATTTCGACGTCATCCATGGATAAAGTGCGATTTTTTTTTAACAAACCATGCACATAGTGCAGATACTTTTCGCGATACCGGTACGGTACGATGCCAATGTGTTTATTACGCATTGTTTTACGTCTAAACATGGCAGATTGAAAGGTTAAAGCATTTAAAAAAAATTGCTGCCTAACCTTATCGAAGTCGTTATGCATTACGCCTAGGCCCAAGCCTAGTTGGTGAAGGTCGGCCAACAGCATAGGCCTATTTAACAAATAACGTTAGCAATGGGCCGGCCCTAGCAACCTGTACACCCCCGCTTCCGTAGTAATTGTAGTCTGCCTGTTTTTATTTTATAAAAGCTAGGCGTACGCAGTCGGACATCTGTGATCCTAGAGATTAACAATGTAATATTAACTAAGGTGGATCTAGGCCTAGTTATTGAAGCCTAGCTTAGGCTCGGGATTAATGGGTAGTATGAAAAAGGTTGAAGAATTCAAGTTGCCAACTTAACCTATTCAAATTCAGACCTAGCCGTTAGGCCTACAAAAAGGCTACATTCTTGTTAGTTATGGATTCGAATCATTTACCATCGTTTGGCCATAATTTCTTTCACTTTAACCCGTTTCTGTATGCTGACATTGTAGGATTGCTGTTGTTTACTGGTCTGCGGCCTCACGAACGCCACCAGTAATGTTAAAAAGTGTATTGTGGGATATGTTTAATAGCTACATTCTTGCAAGACTACATGCAAGTGAGAACTTGACTAACATTAACAAGAATTTAGGCTATAATTTGCTTCAAATTAGCTGCCCAAACCTACTGTACTTAATTCGCCTGGTGATTTGTTGTGTATACTGCGTGAATTTAAACAAAACCTGGCAAAGAAATTACCCATATTTGGACTCTATTTGTGAAGGGAACATTATTTATGCCAAACATAAGGTGAAGGCAAAAAACTCACACACTAGCTCAATGACACATGCAATTATTGTTACAGTTGGGCTCATTTTGTCAAGAAAAGCTATCAACTCTTATTATCAGATTATGTGGTTCAACCCAATAAATTGTTAGTTTGCCATACCCATCTCAAACCTATTAACTTTGTGGTGTTGAAGGAAACACATTAAACAGTTAAATAATTTAATTGTGTGTAGGGTAAAGAAAGAATAATTTGTAAACAATACAGGAAATATACATCAATTAACTTAAATAACTGGTACAGGCTACATGAAATGGTGTGTAAATGCAAGTTTTTAATAACAGACCAACACATTATTCTGCCATTAACCTCTAAAAATCATTCCTATAAATTTTCATGTACATTTATGATAGAGGAATTGGGACTTTATTGTGGAGGTAACAAATTTACAAGCTTTGACATCACAATTATGATTTTTTGCAATGATCACCTGTATAAATTTAACTTTAACAACTGGTAACTTGAATCAACTTTACAAACATTCCTGACAGTTTCCTTATGAGACATCTTCTGTGGATGAACGTACTGCCATAAGTCCTCCACTGTACTTATCACTACAGCATTAGCTGAAATCAGCAAACTTTGTGAAGTGATGTTGATGTAGGTATAGATATACCACAGTATGTTATCATTTCACAATATGAGTTTTTAAGAAAGAAACAGAAATCAACCAAATCTGAGCTTCTTCCTACAGTATGCATTCTAACAACTATAGATCCCCATGGTTGTAAAGTGTGGCCTATATTCAACTGAGTTAAGCCTTGTAAAAGACAGTGTAATTTTTCATGTCTGTTTACTGGAAATAAAAGCCTGGTCTGCTGGTTTTCATGTTGAATTTTCATTAAGGGTTGTGTCTTTTATTGGTTAGGCAGACTAAATTTTATGTATAAAAAGGGTACACTCAACTACCATGTCATATCCTCATAACCTGATAATAGTACATTCCACTACCAAGAACAATCATTATACATGTGCTTGGATTCAGAAAACATTTGGGCAGGGTATTGTGTACTGCAAAATGATATACAGGCATTCAGCTCACTAATATCTGGTACAAAATTAATTTACATTGCAAAAATATTCGTACTCTGTAGTACAGTCAATGATTTTTAACAATCATACAACATAAAAGTTGGAATACTATTGCACTGTAATAATTTGTTCATTGGATACCAAAGCAAAAACAAAAGAGAGCAGAACTAAAGATTGCCTATCAATGAGAAGAGAAACTGCATGAAGCAAAATTTTCAAGTGGAGCTTTTTTATCTTCCCAACTTGAGAGCTTGAGAAACTTTTGCAAACAAATTGAAAGCAACTTTAATAAGTAATACACACAGAATAAAAAATGCAGGCTGCAATACAACATATAGGCCTATTCCAAAGAGTTTTATGATTAGTTTTTAATTTAAACTTGATGAATTTAGGGCTTGCAATTGTTGGTAAATGATGTTGAACAGAAAAATGTGAATGAAACTGAAAACTTAGTAGTTTATTAAAATAGAACTAACAGTAATAAGTGAGCAATTTGATCTACTGTATCTCTACCTATCTAAACAAGTTGGCACTTAACTTACTTTTACTTTGTTTTATACAGCGTTGTCAGCGTTTACGTCGGTCAGTTAAGGTTAAACTAAGTAACTGTGTACATACGGCGTTAGCTAGCTTCAGACTGTTCAACAACAACTGGCACAATTAAGATAGCACATTATTTTAGGTTTACTGAAATTGTTCAAGACATCTACTAGTTTTAATCATTTATTCCTGATAAAGGTTGTTCGCGTAGTATTTTTCTTGAAAATATACTTATCAGTTAGGCCTAAGTTAGTAGGTGCGATACATGCCTCTCTACAGTCTAACGCTGCGCTAAAGTATTGTCGTCCTGCATGTATTGTAAAAAGAAATCGTTGTTTTTGTGTTCTTGTTAGAAATAAAATGAACGTTAATCTTGTTTAGAAAGACAATTTATGAATAAAACTAATATAAATATAATTAATTTTTAAAAGTAAAGAATTTCAATTTTTATTTTTTAGATTAAATTTGCAGTTTTGTCTATTTTTTATTGACTCCAATTTTCAATGTACCGACATATCTACTGCCCTCACTTGGAACCAACATGGGTGGAGGACGAACCAAAAAGTATCACGCACTGAGGTATAGGAGTTTCGACTCTCGCCCTTCGGCCTATACATAGTATAGGGCGAATGACGTCACGCTCTCTGGTACTGGGTTTGATTCCTGTCGTGAGCGCTACATTGTGTCCTTGAGCAAGACACTTTATTCCACTTGCTTCAGTCCACTCAGCTGTAAAATGAGTACTAGCACTGCTGGGGAGTTAATCTGTGATGGACTGGCATCCCGTCCAGGGATGCATGCATTCTCACCCGCTAGTACCATGGAAACAGGGAATACACACCGGCCCTATGATTCTAATGGCTTGGATCGATTTAGCTTTTTAGAGACCATACAATCCCATTAGAGGGTACATGGTTCTTCTTCGAGATGTGATGTGGTTGAGACTGTTCTCACAGTTTCTTTGTGAGATCTATCAGTACTTCTTTCAATTCCAAGATGTCTGAGCTGTTGGGCTACCTGAATATCTGCGCCGTTTATCATCCAGAAGCCCATGTTTTCCCAGTAGTTGTGAGATATCTTTGTGCCAGTGGGTAAAACCATACTCAATCTGGGGATTGTAGGATAAACCGATTATTTTGAGAAATGATAACTGTACGTATCAATAGGCATGCCTTGGAGAAGAATTGGGCTATTGGTTGCCAGCTGCCATTTAAATCCAAGTAGCAGTAGTCTTTGAATTTTGAAAATAGCATGCACTTCAGGTTATGAGTAATGAGTATATAACATCAGTATATATTGAAAAAATGATAAACAGGAAAGCACCTCAGAATAAGTTTTTTTTTCTTTAGTTTTCAAGTTCCTTTAATTTCAGAAATAAAAAAATGTTCAAAACGCTTTCCCAGCTTCAGGTTGGTTAAGGGCATGTCAAAGATCAAATCCTCTTCAATATAATTATCTTCCTTTTTTGAAAGAGAAATAACAGAGGGTAAAAAACAGTGGATATACATAAGAAAATAGAGACTATGTCTCGTTCATACATCACAAGAGTAACACAAACATTTGCATATTTAGAGCAAATCTTCTAAAAGCTGTAAAATGGACAATTTTGATCCGATTTTGATGATTTCTTCATGTGTTTTAGTGGATCCATTTAGCTAATGATTCCTCTACATGTCCACATCCCTTTAAGGAATTTAACATATGGTACATACATGCTCAAAATTTTAAACAAAGCTTATAAGGATATGATGCCAGACGATTTTGTAAAATAATCAAGTGAAAACAGATATATTCAAATCATTTTGAAGTTCAAATAACAGTACTATTTAAGTCTGAACTTACATGTAATACGTATACACTCTTAGAAGAAAGGGTTCTAGAGACGAAAAGGTTCCAAATACATGACAAGCTAGAACCGTTAGTCTAAGAGTGTACCATGATTTTCCTTTCTTATTGTGTCCTCATCTCTTCTTCAGTATACAACATGAAATAAACCAAATAAAAGTAACAAATTCCTGCAGGCACCCAACTTTTCGTGGTTTCATTTAGACAAAATTTGTAACTACGCGTGAATGTCAGGAGAAATATCTGTTAGATGATAGGATAGACACACCAACAAAGTTGGCTGTTATATTTGACTGTCTGAACAATCAAACTAAGCAGTTTCTTGTCAAGATTTGAGGAATTTAAATAATTTACTAGCTTAAACGGATAATCTGCTGCCATAATATGTCATGAACCGTAAGTTCGGAATTATCTCATATGCTCATTGTCAAAAAGTAGGAATAATCTCAGGGGCCATGTCTCCCACCCCCGTCTGAACACGCCCCTGGATGGAACAATTGTTAAAGAATTCCTTTCCATTGGCAGAAATTAATTGTTATCATTAATGGAGCAATGCAGATGTGACCAGACAGATGTACAGAAAAACAGTAAACATTTTACATACCCATCTAACAAAGGTTTTTGATGAGGGGATAACAACACAAAAAATAATTTGATAGAATTCTACAAAAATAAGCTTTACGTATGGAAAATAAAGAAACATCAATGAGAAAATAACGGCGTAAATGTCTATGTACAAATTCAATACAAAATGTCTTTGAAATGTCAAATAAAACAAACCCTATTCCAGGTAAAACCTCTCTTCCTGAGAGTAAAGCCTCTTAAAGGTGTATAGATAGATAGAATTTTCATTATTTTTTATCAATTGTATTTCGTTCATCAGAAAGAGCTTTAAGTTCTGAGCAGAGTAGTCTTTGCATTATGACATAAGCACATGTACTGCAGTTTCTGAGTTACGACCAATCAAAGTTTAAAGAATTTTTAATCTATGCAAAAGTTGTGACGTATGAAAGAGACAGCTCAAAATTTTTGATGCAATTCTTTTAATTTCTGTCCTAAATATCAGTCTCTGAAAATCACCAAACTGTATTCTCCTGCTTAATCATTTTGAATGTGTAGCAAACAATTTCATTAAAATTGACTTAGCTTTTTCAACTATCAGGCATCAGCATTGTCATACTTATTTGTGATGTATGACTGGGTGGCTTTTTTTCTAATGTTAATTCTTTGTTATTAAATATCTAGAGAGTACAGTATCCTACTCAAATGGTACTGGAATCGAACAGCACAATGTCTAATTGGTTTACAATTGTCCCTAATTAGCATAAATTACACAAAATTGTGTCCTCAGAATGGGACAACTGCCCATATTGTTGTTTTCTGTCCTACACAAAATATTTTGAATGGGAAAGGTTAGCTGTTGTTATAACCTTCACCTAGATTTAGCAATATACCGCAATTTGAAAGCGGTAACTTACTGTTTTTGGTCCTTCCCCCAAATATTTTGAATGAAAGAAATTGGCTATTGTGAACAGGAAATTGAATATTATTATAACCTTGACCTAGATTTAGCAATATACCGCAATTTGAGAGTGATAACTTATGGTCCTTCCACAAATATTTTGAATGGGAATAGCTGGCTATTGTGAACAAGAAAATGGATGACCTAGATTTAGCAATTTATCGTAATATGAGATCCTTTGATATTTGAAATTTTGAAAGGAATATAAATAATTATATGAAAGAAATTTAGCTGTATTCCTGCTCATACATTTAATTGTATTCCTGTTCATACATTTAGCTGTATTCCTGTTCATACATTTATCTGTATTCCTGTTCATACATTTAGCTGTATTCCTGTTCATACATTAAGCTGTGTTCCTGTTCATACATAAAGCTGTATTCATGTTCATATATTAAGCTGTATTACTGTTCATACATTAGCTGTATTCCTGTTAATACATTTAGTTGTATTCCTGTTCATACATTTAGCTGTATTTTAGCTGTTCATATATAAAGCTGTATTCCTGTTCATACATTACATTTAGTTGTATTCCTGTTCATACATTAACCTGTATTCCTGTTCATACATTAAGCTGTATTCCTGTTCATACATTTAGCTGCATTCCTGTTCATACATTAAGCTGTATTTTTTTTCTTACATTAAGCTGTATTCCTGTTCATACATTTAGCTGTATTTTATTCATACATTTAGCTGTATTTCTATTCATACATTTAGCTGTATTTCTTTAGCTGTATTCCTGTTCATACATTAAGCTGTATTCCTGTTCATACATTATACATTAAGCTGCTGTATTCCTGTTCATACATTAAGCTGTATTCCTGTTCATACATTAAGCTGTATTCCTGTTCATACATTAAGCTGTATTCCTGTTCATACATTTAGCTGTATTTCTATTCATACATTTAGCTGTTTTTCTATTCATACATTTAGCTGTATTCCTGTTCATACATTATACATTAAGCTGTATGTATTCCTGTTCATACATTTAAAACTAATTCCTGCTGTATTCCTGTTTATACATTAATTTAGCTGTATTCCTGTTTATACATTCATACATTTAGATGCATGCTGAAATTTATTACAAACTTTGATGTTTCATAAATTAAAACTAAGCTGTATTCCTGTTCATACATTTAGATGCATGCTGAAATTTATTACAAACTTTGATGTTTCATAAATTAAAACTATAAGTGTTATTGTGACCATTTAAGACTGTTTTGCTCAGAATTGAAGGCTCAATTATATGAGTAAAAACTCTTTACCTGTTTATATACCTTTAACAAAAAGCCTTCTTAATACTTCATATTTCAGCTCAATAAACAGTCAAAGATTCATCCACTATTATGCAATCATTCTTTCAACTACCATTTGCCAAGGCGGCTGTATTTGATCTTTTTTCCGTTTGACGGCTAATTTCCGCTTTGCCTTTGAAGGTTCTCCTGTGGACAATTCTTTGCAACATCCTGCATCTTCAAGTGAGAAGAAGGTACTGACCAAGAACAACATGGTAAGAATAATGCTAAATATCTGTAACACAAGAAAGAGACGAGAAGTCTAAATGCTATGGGTGTACACGCCGTAATATCATGATCCAATATCATACCAAATGGGAAAACCATGATGGTAACAGACAGCCAAGATGAAAAGGTCCCATAATGATGAAAAGGGCCTACCTTGATGAAAAACTCAATATGATGAAAAGGGCCCACCATGATGAATATGCCCTACCAAGAAGGAAAGAGCCCACCAATATGGAAATGCCCACCATTTTAAAAGCTCACCTTCATGTAAAGACCCACTATTATGAAAAGGACCACTATGCTAAAAATGATACATTATGATGAAGAGGCCTTTCCTTGATGAAAAGAGCCACCATTTTGAAAAGGGCCCAAGATTATGAAAATGGCCAAAGATGATGAAAAACATCAAGATTTTGAAGAGGGCCACTATATATGGTGACAACAAAACAAAATGATGAAAAGGGTGTATCATGGTGATATGGGTCCACCATGACAAAAAAGGCCCATAATTGATTCCAAGGTCCCGTCAGAATATATGGTTTATTGTGCTAAACAAGGTTCACAATGAAGCAGAGCTCTCATGAAATCAAAAAGATGGAAAAGGAGCAAGCAGTATGGTGGATAGGACCGTTGAAAAATCTTGCAGTTATTTCCATCTCTCCCTAATGCCATCCATGGCCACACTGTCTTGCTCTTGTGCTCTTTACTTAACTTTATCTACCAACACCCATACAGATAAGACTTCTCATCTGTCGCACAAAGTAATATTCTTTGAAATATTTCTGTCATTGGGTTTATGACTATCAAGTGCATAGAATGCTTGTGTGCATCAAGACATTTATATTGCAACGAAACCTTAACCAGATGTCAATGCTGACATTTCAAATTCTTTAAATAGTCTAGCTAAAATCCAGAAAAAATACTTCATATTGTCACTAAAGAGAAGACATAAAAGTATTGAATAAAATCTTTATATTGCAAGATTGAAACAAAGACTATTTCTTTTAACATAGTAAAAGAAGGCAGACCCCTTTAAAATGTGTATGGAACTAAAAACTTACACAGCCAGCCCAATACACATTATAACACACAAAAAACCTGCCTTATGCAAAAATGTACTTTGTGGACATTGACACAAAGTTTGGGACAACATACTGTTCTTTTTTATGAAGTAGGCTTCTGACATTCTGGCAGAGTCAGCCCTAAAGTGCAACTTAAGGTCTCCCTTACTGGAGCTAGAGTAACATCAGGGGCTAAACATGCCCTCAAGGGTCTCCCTTACTGAAACCAGAGTAACATCAGGGGCTGAACATGCCCTTAAAGGTCTCCCTTGCTGGAATTAGAGTAACATCAGGGGCTAAACATGCCCTCAAAGGTCTCCCTTACTGGAGCCAGAGTAACATCAGGGGCTAAACATGCAAAGGTCTAGCCAGAGTAACATCAGCTAAACATGCCCTTAAAGGTGTCCCTTACTGGCCAGACATCAGAAACATGTAACTCTCTTAATAGAGACAGAGTAAAAGCAGGGGCTAAACATGCCCTCAAAGGTCTCTCTTACTGGAACCAGAGTAACATCAGGGGCAAAACATGCCCTCAAAGGTCTCCCTTAATGGAGCCAGAGTAACATCAGCTAAACATGCCCTGAAAGGTCTCCCTCACTGGAGCCAGAGTAACATCAGGGGCTAAACATGCCCTCAAAGGTCTCCCTTACTGGAGCCAGAGTAACATTAGGGGCTAAACATGCCCTCAAAGGTCTCTCTTAATGGAGCCAGAGTAACATCAGGAGGCTAAACATGCCGTCACACTAGAAGAGCTATAGTCACACCTGACTACGAATGAAAGTATTGATTAAAAGGATTCAATGTTTTTATGGCATGCCGAAAAGTTTCTCTTTAAGCCTACCCACACCCGACACCTGAGTTAATCCTGAAAACTCAGGTATGGCAATTACCAACCCGACTTCCTGTTCAGTGTATTGTTTCCACTCCAAACAATGATTGTTTATCTGCCATTTCCATGCACACCACAGTCAAGTAGCCCATGGTTAATTGTGTGTATAAGATTACAGAAAGCCAGGACTGAATAATCAAGGCACTTTTAAAATCACTCAACTGTGTTAAGTGTCTTAGTGGGAATTTTTTTTGTTTGCAAACGGGTGATAAAAATAGCTGCCTGAGGTGATGTGTGCATTAACTGTGAATGATTGACGGACCATTTCTCCTAAGGAAAGATATAACTTCATGGCAAGGTGGCAGAAATCAACCAATCAGAGTGAAACCTTTGGACACTTGTCGGTGGCTGGTGACTATAAATATTAAGAATGAAAGCACTCCCTAAAAGGTATAAAATCCTGACATAGACAGGATTTGAAACCAACCCCATCGGGTTGGTAAGAACGGCATTATGGGTAACCCTCCAGAAGAAATCTTAAAAGAGATTGCAAAAATAAGGGGGTTCAACAAAGGTCTAAACCAGGGCAGTTTAGTTATGCCTATATCATGAAATGGCCCCAAAGCAATTTCACGCAAGTGTGAAGAGAAGTGATAAATTGATCACTCTGTCACTCCTAAACACACTGTAGAACATCTTGTAGAATACAATGAAGGCTGTTCTAAAACAGTTACCTTGGAAAGGTTTTTGTATCCATGATTGGATCTATGATAATTTACACAATAAAAAGCTTAAACACTTACTGCAACAGCAACACCTCCATCAGTACACACACCAATAATGAAGTTGGTTACATGAAATGCCACTATCAACGGATTTGCCGACAGTTCCTGCAGAAGAGGAAACAGACACTGTTAAAAGATATATAGACAAGAGGTAACAACTTGAGTTTAATGGAAAAAACTACAGTGTATAGTAAAACACAGTAAAATTGACCATTTTACTGCATTTTGAATTTCAATGCCTTTGTTATAACATTTTATGCACTTTTTACGTAAATTTGTGATGTCATGACAAAAAAAAAAACATGAATCTCCTGATGTTAACAATGTTTTTCGATCCTTCACCATTGCTCTTTGCATGGGAACAGTTGAATAAAATCAAAAGGCTTTGAATCTCTATCGTACCTCAATCAAAATTAAGCACCAGAAAATAGTCTGATGATTTCAGATTTTAAACCTCAAGTTGTATGAGATACTTCCGGATCTCTGAAGAAAGTTGGAAAAACATATCATCTTACAGTTGTCGTCTAAGGAAATATGTAATGGTTTGATGATTTTCTAAGGAAACTTAAATCTGTCTGAGGATTGCTGATAAACTTTAACATTTTCTAAAGCAAATTCCAGCCTTATATGAGAATTTCTAAAGAAACTGTAAACACTTCTCTGAGGAATTCCGAGGAAAAACTGTGGATGGCAAGACAGATGGACAGCCGGATGTAAGCGCTCTTACATTGGTTTGCAAAACTTTGCATTATGCTTTGCATGCTCACCAAAAATTATATTGAATATTTTAAGGTGCTTTCTCTTTCATACATCACAACTATTGCATACATCAAACATTTTTCAATTGTTGATTAGCCGTAACTCGGAAAATACAGGTGCTTCCGTCTTAATTTAAAGACTTTTCTGCTTAGGATTTAAATGTCTGTCTGGAGAATATAAAATACGCCTGATCATATACCTTTAAAAATGAATTAAGGTATATAATAATCCAATAAAATGGCTATAAATTTGGGTGCAACATGAAAATATGGAAAAATGTAGTGGCAAATTCTTTCATAATAAATCAAAATTTAGGAAAATTGAAGAAGAATCCCTGCACAATTATTTATAAATTGGCTTTCTGAATTTCAATTAATATTAAAATCTTCTCTTTTCAATGCCTATTTATTTCTTTATTTTCTGCCACAAACAAAAAACTGGTTGCTCCATTCAATACTGCACTATAAAAAGACCAAATATCAAAAGGATGGTAAATCTACATATTAGAGGCAGTTTCATGTCATTAATGACCAAAACATGGAAGCTATAATCTGTCAGATCTTACCAACATTTTTGCTGTCACGTAATGTTTTGCGCCAAAATCCAGGAAAAACACATTGTAGATGATGTTGACTAGGCAATAGACTAAAGACAAGCTGGCAAAAACAATGACTAAGGCTTTTAGTTCATAGAGCCTGGAATGTAATGCAGCAATTATAATCAGCACAGTGGAAAAAAGCTAAAAGGAAAGAGAAAACCAAGAATATAAAATGCAAATCTTCAAAGTAATCAAAATGGGAATCTATTTTTTTGTGTAAAGGCCTAGTAAGACTTACAGAAAACAAAATCATACCAGTTTATTACAGACAAGGAAACTAACAAAGAGCATTGTAAAATACTAAAAACCAGTGCCACTTATAAAATGCTTGATATACTCATTATTACCCTTGTCCAACTCCCTGCACTCACTCTTGAACCATCTATCCAGGGATGTTTAGTAATATACTCATTATTACCCTTGTCTAACTCCCTGCACCCACTCTTGAACCATCTATCCAGGGATGTTTAGTAATATACTCGTTATTACCCTTGTCTAACTCCCTGCACTCACTCTTGAACCATCTATCCAGGGATGTTTAGTATGAGGATCAGCTCCTATTATTAATAACTCAATTTATGAAGACTCACTGGGGTCCAAAATACAGAGGGGCATTGATGGTTTTTAACATATCATCCTGGAGAAAAATACTGAATTTTCTGCCCCACAATATTCTTCACTCAAGACAAATTATTAGTGCAATATGCCAAGCGTATTATGCATCAGTACACATGTTTTTCCTACATTTGATTATAAGAAAGAGCCCTGGTCAAACGGAAACGGAGTAAAGTTAGTGTAGGTACCCTTTCCAGAAGCGATACAACAATTAAGGGTTGTTACTGTCCACAGGAATTGAGTTAATTAAGTGCAGCTCCCCTTTCCAGGTGTCACAGATGTACAAAAAGAGCTTTTGCATATTTTTGCAATACATCATTGTTTGCACTAAATCCATTTCCCATCCACTCGATCTGTTATTCCTCACCATCTCCTCCACCATCCACCCACATGGTCATACCCTCCCCATCATTCTTACCTCTTGTCTGTCTAATACTGCAACACCCAACCTAAAAACCACTCTCACCGAGTACGATTCCCTAAATGGACAATAGAACAAACGGACCTGGTAAACGGCTAACCATCACAACCTTATACAGTATGCTGATTTCAGTTGAAATTTCACATCTTTAAAGAGTTCCATTCCTTATGCAAAACTTTCTTTGTCCAAGCGTGGAGAAAGTATTTTACTTTCTGAGACCATTACAAGTCTTGAAAAAATTTCAGGAAGCATACCACCACAACAATGACAAACCAAATGCTTAAATCCAAAAGAAAATAACATTTTTGTAAATGCAAACAGAGCCGTAATTGTTGGGAGACAGTAGGACTTGTCTCCCCTCACTTTCAGGCAGAATTAAAACAAAATTCAGAAGTTTTTGAAAAACTATGTCCCCCACAAAGTGGATGAAAAATAATGCCTCCTGCCCTTTTTGTGTTTTTCCCTTTTCCTTTTTGATTTTCTCAGACCATCAGTGGTGTGGTCCACTATATTTTCCACCCCTTGGTTTTTCTATTTTTTCTTTAGCTGTGGAAGAGAGAGCTTAAAGTACAGTAGGTCCCTGCTTCCAAATGAAGAAGAATCAATGCCATTAAACAATTCAAGGAATAAGTATAACCAGAGCACCAATGCTGTAGAAACTCAACCAACATTAAGTTAAATTATTCATACTTTGCTCTCTCAAGCCAGTAACAACATAGGGTAAATCGAGGTAAAAGACCCATGGGGGGAAAAATGGCCCATCAGTTTTGTTTTCACTCCTATCAAAAACTGGTAAGATGTATTGTTACATGAAATAAATTTTTAATAAGTACACTGTACATATAATATAATATATTGTAATATAAAATAATATAATATAATATAATATAATATAATATAATATAATATAATATAATATAATATAATATAATATAATATAATATAATATAATATACTATAATATAATATAATATAATATAATCAAATAATGACAATTTGTAGTATGGTTTAAGGATAGGTACTGTAGCTGCTTTTGAAAACAATCTGTAAAATAAAGTGAAAGAATTGGTAGTCAAAACTTTAGCCCATGTCTCTTAAAAAGTCAATTTAAAATATGATGCTGCAAGTTTTTATTATGATTAAGTTGATACATTTTAAAGAGGCTTAATACCAATAAATTGTAGACCTTGTTTATTATTTAGTTTTATTTGGGTGAGCCTTTTTACCCCAAGCAAATGGAGTTGCCTCCAGATAAAATGGCCCAGGAATAAATTTTATCACAAATTGTTAAATTTGGCACATAACCAAGCTAAAGATATATGTTGGACCTGGTGTTCAATCAAATTAGTACCCTTACTGCATGCTTGTCATGTGTGTAAGCAGAGTATTAGTGTTCAATCAAACAAGTACCCTTACTGCATGCTTGTCATGTGTGTAAGCAGAGTATTAGTGTTCAATCAAACAAGTACCATTACTGCATGCTTGTCGTGTGTATAAGCAGAGTATTAGTGTTCAATCAAACAAGTACCTTTACTGCATGCTTGTCGTGTGTGTAAGCAGAGTATTAGAGTTCAATCAAACAAGTACCTTTACAGCATGATTGCCATGTGTGTAAGCAGAGTATTAGTGTTCAATCAAACAAGTACCCTTACTGCATGCTTGTCATGTGTGTAAGCAGAATATTAGTGTTCAATCAAACAAGTACTTCACTACAAGCTTGTCATGTGTGTAAGCAGAGTATTAGTGTTCAATCAAACAAGTACCCTTACTGCATGCTTGTCATGTGTGTAAGCAGAGTATTAGTGTTCAATCAAACAAGTACCTTTACTGCATGCTTGTCATGTGTGTAAGCAGAGTATTAGTGTTCAATCAAACAAGTACCCTTACTGCATGCTTGTCATGTGTGTAAGCAGAGTATTAGTGTTCAATCAAACAAGTACCCTTACTGCATGCTTGTCATGTGTGTAAGCAGAGTATTAGTGTTCAATCAAACAAGTACCTTTACTGCACGCTTGTCATGTGTAAGCAGAGTATTAGTGTCCAATCAAACAAGAACCTTCACTGCATGCTTGTCATGTGTGTAAGCAAAGTATTAGTGTTCAATCAAACAAGTACCTTTACTGCATGATTGTCATGTGTGTAAGCAGAGTATTGGTTTGTTTGTTTGTTTGATGAGGGCTTAACGGCACCACAACAACTAAGGTCAAATTGTGCCCGAGAGGTCAGATCATTCTAGAGGTAGGAAGTAAAGGAAACAGGGGGAGAATGAGAGAAATTTAAAGACAAAAGGTCAGAAAGCTGTGATTGTGAGGGGAGGTGCATGATTGAAACAAAAACAAAGTAGATAGGGGGTGGAAGAGGAGAATTAAATATGGTCGTAGAGGGAGGCATGATGAAGGAAGGAGATAATTTTATCCGCAGGATTTTTCTGGAAGAACTCAGCAATTGAGTTGTAGGGAGCGAGGGAAGCTCTGGGAAGGTTGTACAGGGGGCAAGCAAGGAGAATGTGATGGATTGTGAGGGTGCAATGGCAATTGTTGCAGAGGGGTTGGGGGGAGCCATTAAGGAGGTGGGAGTGGGTGAGATGAGTGTGACCAATTCTAAGACGGGTAATATGAACATTGTCAATACGAGAGAGGTTGTTGATGGTGGCTTTGATCGGAATTGTGGGCTGGATGACATGGAGTTTGTTATCAATTTGGGACTTCCATGAGGTTTGCCAGCGGTCCATTAGTGTTCAATCAAACAAGTACTTTTACTGCATGCTTGGCATGGGTGTAAGCAGAGTATTAGTGTTCAATCAAACAAGTACCTTTACTGCATGCTTGTCATGTGTGTAAGCACAGTATTAGCTCAAACCATTAACATATACTTTCAACCTTACTGATATTTGAAATTACAAACTTTCAGTTTTTAGAAAAGTTTCCACCAGTCTGTATACAATAAGCTTTCACATTATTTACAACAATCTTACACATGAGCTATTAGTTAATGAAGTGCTTCTGCTGCAGTACTTGAAGGGCACAGAAGTCACATCACTGTTGATCTCACCACAACAACCAAAGCCCATGACATTCACCTTGAGTATGCCACTGCCAGGCACGTAAATCACCGGGGAAGGGATGGGGGAGGGGGGGTGTTACACCCAACACTTTCAGTAAAGCTGTCCGTAAAATTAAACACTTGTCGGTAAATCAAGGTCTATGTGGGTAAAACTTCTATCAAAGACGATGAAAACTACCAAGCAAATTCAAAAAATAAATACTATGGCACTCATTCTGCCATTTTGGACCGATATGACCTTTTTTTTAATATATTTTTCAAAATTTTTGCCGTCATTGAGGGGGCCCTGAATGTGGAATATATTTTTGTCGGTAGCGTCAAACTCTTTCGTCGGTAAATTTATAATTTTACACTTCTCCTCCCCCTTCAAATCAAAAGGGTCTACTGACACACTGGTCACCGTATTGCTCACACATATCCTAACTGCATAATGTCAGCATGTTTGGACCAGCCAAGAAAGTGTTGAGTAAAATACTTCAGCAACACTATAAGAAAAGTGGACCTAAAAAGTATTGAAAAGCCAATCTGTGCAACCCTGCTTAGGAAATTGTACATGAAAGCCTTCAAAATAGAGAGCATAATAATTTTGAAGGTATTATTATCTATAGGCCTATATTGAGTCTAAAGGGGGATCATACACCTACATGTAGCTCGAGATTCATCTAGCTTTATAGTGTTGATACAAATGACAATCTTTCAGTGTTATGTTATTAATACACACACCACTGGCTCACTGTGTGTATTGATACCCCCCGCTCCCCTTTCTTTGAAAAGAAGTGCATAACCAACATTATAAAATGTTCATTTGATATGACATGTTCAAGTATATTAGAAGTTATTGTTTATCAGAAGTTAAAAATAATTCACAAATATTTATTGAATTCTATTTATAATCTATAGTACATTCATGTGTATTATAGAAACTAAACCAACGTTACACAGATTATTGGAGGCAGAATTTGATAAACAACTAACAACAACACATGTAATATTTCAGGGAGCAAATATAATGTTTTACCTTTCATTCGGCAAAAGGTTTCCCTACAAATATTTATTACATTTTACATGTATAGTTACATTTGTGGTACATTTTGTTAAATGTTATGTAATAAATGTTGTAGTTTGTAAGATATGATTGTAGCATTCAGTATTTAAACTAAAAAAATATGATGATACCCTTTGGCCAACTTGTAGTGTAGCCATCTTTAAAAAGAATAATTGGGCTGTTTTACCCAAAGACCTGGGGAAAATGCCTGCCAAACTTGTTTATCTTTTCAAATGGGGGAATCATTATGATGGTACCAACATTTTATATGGTCATAATGGAGAAGCAGAATATATGTAATGCTAAAAACCACATATTGATTTCCTTGTATCATACAGCTGTTGAGATATTTTACCTTAACTGAAAAAGTGAGTCTTTTTACCCCAGTTTACGCTACCATTTGACAAAGTTTAATAGTAATATGTATATGAGGTTAAAAGTACAATAGGTAAAGACTTCAAGCGATAACTTACCCCTTCTATAAAATACAACGCCCCACGCTTGTTGAAGATATACTCAAAATGAAAGGAAGACCAATCAATTTCAAATTCTTCCTTCACTGCACGACGCTTCCTTCGATTCACCTCAGAAGGAACAATATTGATGTACACCTTAATGTCTCCCTGTCGACTGGAACCCAAACCACTATTTGCTTCAATTTTGACATCATCAAGTGGAACAATGTGCGAGTCTGTCAAGGCATGGACCTTGCCTCTCTCCTCTACCTTGGACATCATGGGCTTTAAATTAAACCTGTAGTGCAAACAGAATGTACCAAAAATGTGTTACCCGTTTCACGCCAAAACATATTTTTGGATTCTTGCAAAGATCTCCCTGATGTTCATCAAATGTTGGTACAATGTTGGTTTTATACTTTTCATAATGAAGCAGTTTCTGCAGTTATTGCAAATACTTTTATAACCAAGACTTTTTAAGTGGCATAGAGGATGTTGACAAGGTTACCCCTTGTCCCCATATCTTTTCCAATTATGTGCACAAGTTCTAAATACAATGGTTTATAATAATACTTCCATTGGGGGAGTTGTTGTCGGAGGTACAGAATTTAGAATAACACAATATGCAGACGGCACCACTTTTATACTTAATGGCTCCGAGGGCTAATGTCGTGGAATTATGGACACCTTGTTTGATTACAGTAAAATTTCTGGCCTGAGAATTAATTCAGGAAAATCTCATTTGATCATTATTGGTAGTTTAAAAGGTATTTATAATTTATTCCCATGTGATTATGGAGTTCATTGGAATAATAGTTAGAATGTTACATTACTTGGAATTGTTTTTAAGACTTTTTAAGATATGGGCATGCAGTAACCAAAATTAAGAATTTGATTAACTCTTGGTTAAAGCGTAGCATTACTGAAATTGGCAGAGTAACAGTTTTGAAATCCTTGATCCTTCCTCATTTGAAATATTGTGTGTTAACCCTACCTTCTCCATCACTTACTATGTTAACTCTACCTTCTCCATCACTCACTATGTTAAGTCTTCCTTCTCCATCACTCACTGTGTTAATTCTACCTTCTCCATCACTCACTGTGTTAACTCTACCTTCTCCATCACTCACTGTGTTAACTCTTCTCCATCACTCACTATGTTAACTCTACCTTCTCCATCACTCACTATGTTAACTCTTCCTTCTCCATTACTCACTACGTTAACTCTACCTTCTCCATCACTCACTATGTTAACTCTACCTTCTCCATCACTCACTATGTTAACTCTACCTTCTCCATCACTCACTATGTTTACTCTACCTTCTCCATCACTCACTATTTTAACTCTACCTTCTTCATCACTTACTATGTTAACTCTATCTTTTCGATCACTCACTATGTTAACTCTACCTTCTTCATCACTTACTATGTTAACACCTTCTCCATCACTTACTATGTTAACTCTACCTTCTCCATCACTCACTATGTTAACTCTACCTTCTCCATCACTCACTATTTTAATTCTACCTTCTCCTTCACTTACTATATCAACTCTACCTTCTCGATCACTCACTATGTTAACTCTACCTTCTCCATCACTTACTATGTTAAGACCTTCTCCATCACTTACTATGTTAACTCTACCTTCTCCATCACTTACTATGTTAACTCTACCTTCTCCATCACTCACTATGTTAACTCTACCTTCTCCATCACTCACTATGTTAACTCTACCTTCTCCATCACTTATTATATTAACTCTACCTTCTCCATCATTTACTATGTTAACTCTACCTTCTCCATCACTTACTATGTTAACTCTACCTTCTCCATCACTTACTATGTTAACTCTACCTTCTCCATGACTTACTATGTAACTCTACCTTTTCCATCACTTACTATGTTAACTCTTCCTTCTCCATCACTTACTACAGTATGTTAACTCTACCTTCTCCATCACTTACTATGTTAACTCTACCTTCTCCATCACTTACTATGTTAACTCTACCTTCTCCATGACTTACTATGTAACTCTACCTTTTCCATCACTTACTATGTTAACTCTACCTTCTCCATCACTTACTATCTTAACTCTACCTTCTCCATCCCTTACTATGTGAAATGAGTTGAACTACATGTTTTACAAGTTCTCATGGAATAATAAACCAGATCATGTTAAAAGAAAACAGATTATTCAGAGTTATGCAGGGGGAGGTTTTTAAATGGTGGACATTTTCAGCCATGCCAAAGCATTAAAAGTAACATGCATGAGAAGCCTGATCGAAAGTTCTTATTACAATAATTGCGATACATATGGGTAAGTTCAAAAACATGGTTTTAGTTTTAGTAATATGATCAGGAATGGAGATTCTTACATTATAGATTTTAGTTCTGTAATTGGTAATATGTTTTGGAAAGATGTATTCTATTGCTTTTATGAGTATGTTTCTGGATACAATTATTTACCATCCGATTCAGATTTGATTCGGAGGCAAAACCGTTGCAATAATTCAAAGATACAAATTGATAATAAACCAGTGTTTTATCGTCACTGGTTCTATAATGGTGTTCGTGTTATTAATGATTTACTTGATGTCAGTGGTAATTTTCTTACATATGAAGGTTTTTGTAATACTTACAAGGTAAAGAGTAACTTTTTGGAGTATTACGGTATCATGAATTCCATTAGATGTGCCTGGGAAAATATCTTAGGAAACTCTGCGCTTCAGAATCCTGTAAATGATTTTTATGTTGCTTTAACGATGGGAGGGAATTTAAATTGCAAATCAGCTTACACCAGTTTGATAAGCTCCAGTTTTTGCGTTAGTGTAGCATATAAAAAATGGGTCTCAATATTAGCAATTACTTGTCCTATTGAGAAGTGGCGCTTTTACTGTTCTTTATCTTTCAAGTGCACAAATGATGTTGGTTTCAATATAAGTTACTGCAGCGCTTTCTTCCAACAAATGTATTATACAAGATGGGCTTTGTCTCTAATAATTCTTGCTCCTTTTGTCAAGTCTCATGTTGAGTTGTTGCAACATTAATTTTTTGATTTTTCACTGGTAAGTCCATTATGGATTCATTTTGACAATACTCTTAAGAAAGGTAGCATTTGTTCCACATTAATGTCTACAGAGTTAATCATACTTGGTATTGATGGAGGTAAGTTGCTAAATATGATTATAATTTTAATTAAGTATTCCAGTCAAATTTAAAAGGTAAAATACCTTCAGTTGTTGGAATTTACAAATATTTAAAAGATTATTTCTTATTGCGTAAGGTTATCATAAAGGTAAATATGTCTAATAAGTGGGAAAAGTACTGGTCACCTTGGTTTGATTTGATCTGTAAGAATTCTTACAATGTGCATACATTTCCTTATTTTATATCAATTATCTGTCTTTTATATTATTTTTTGCAATGGTCACAACAAAATGACAATCATTATTTGTTTTTCTTTACATTTTTGTATGCTTTTTGTAACTGGTTGAAAATGAGAGAACAAAAATATATTAAAAAATAAATACAAATGTTGGTACAAATATTGACAAAGAATGAAGGCACCCTTTTACAAAATCCTTTACTTTTCAGCACATCTACTTTCCAGATCCAAGCAAACATTGTTTTTGCAGTATTTATGAAAATTGCTCTTGGTTCTCAAATAAATTCCAACCCAATAATTTATCGAAACGCAAGCGTACGATATGATGGCATGTGTCCTTCTGTCGGTGTTTGCTCGTTACTTTACCTGAGAACGCTCGCGCTGTTGCACATTTGTATTTAAGCATATAGGCCACACTTGAAATGGCAACCACAGGGTTCATTAGTGTTTAGGCTGCATAGGGGAAAATGTAAATCTTGATGAATTATGCTCCTTATTCAAAATCTCACTCATCCCAGATCAAGAAACACTAAAAAATGGCAAGAGAAATTCGTTAGCAATCAATTCCCAGTATGTCACTAACTTTGATAGATGCTTCGATCAAACTGTTCTTTTAAGTCTAACATGGCTCTCAAAATAGCTTCAAATATTCCCCGATTTTGCACCCAAGGAAGAATGTTTTTGAAATATGTTTTTGCAGGGAATGGATTGCTGACAAATTTACCTCGAAAAAGCATATGCTTCGAAAAAGGATGTCTTACATGGCTTAGCTCCTAATTATTTGGTAACTTACTTTAATGAAAAGAAACTAAGTATGCATCGAGTTCTAAAACTACACATCACGTATTATCAACACAAAGGAAAACTTTTGGAAATCTCACTTTTTTCTGGGGGAGGGCCTAGGGAATATGAACAAGCTATCAACTGACATCAAAACGACTAACGTTAGTAATTTTAGCATTTTAAAAAGAAACATGCAAAACAGCCCAGTTTGGTATAGTAACTGAACCTAATTTCGTGCACTACATAATATGTTCGATTCCACCTAGTTTTGCAATCAATTTTGAACAATCGGACTTACGAGCTAAAACTTACATTCAAAATCGTGAAAATGATGCTTCGTGGGGTAAGGGAGACAAATCTTTCTTACTTAAAATGCAATATAACTCAAATTACTAGTTCAGTTGAGCCAATAAAAAGAGCAATTTTTCTTTCTCACTCGAACACACACATCCATCTGCTATCACTGATGTTAGAATGAAGGACGTTTTAATATGTAATGATGGCCTAAGCTATAAAGAAAAGTTTAAACAAAGGTCACATCGGGTTCAAAACTGATTAATATTTAGGAGCTTAAACTTGAACTTATTAAGGCTGTGACGTTACAAAAGTTCATTTCTGTCCCGCGATAGGGTGTGAAAATTATATATTTTCTTACAGTATTCTTATTCAAATGTGAGTGTTAATGCACAAAAAAACAAAAAGATTAAAGACACAAATGAAAGGTCTAGGTAGATTCTTTTCACCAGATATCACTAAAAATAAGCTATTGAATCAGAACATATTTTAGTGCGATTGCTTGTTAATCTTATGCCCCTATTGTAAAGACTTGGAAGAGTGATTTTTGAACTCTTTTTTTGAAGTTTCAATATTTTATATACGTTAACTGTTTGAAAACCACATTTTGCATAGATGTAAAGGGACTTCAACTTTCCCTAATTGATAAAAGCAAAAGCCAAAGTGCGCTAATAGATGCACGAAATTAGGAGACCCTCAAACTTGAACAAACACACTCAAGTTTTGTTATAATTTGTTATCGCTCGACTTTTTCATGGAATTTTTTTTTTTTAATCATCACCGTTACAAAAATGAGAAGTTTAGTGACACCTTCAAAGAAATTTTAAAGGTAAGTTTTCGTTTTTTTAAATATATTTTGCCATTTTCTTTCTTAAGTGTACTAAATTAGGTTTCCCCATGCTAAACATAGTAGTATTACCCACCAGTGGATTGCTAACTTTCTCTGGCACTGAAATCAGAGGATCGTTGTTGGGGGTGAACACTCAACCTGGACAAATGTCATTTCGGGCGTCCCTCAGGGCACGGTGCTCTGTCCCTTACTATTCCTGGCCTATATAAACGAACTGCCCAATAACATTAAATCTCAGATCAGGCTTTTTGCCGACGATTACGTGTTATATAGAGATATCCAAAATTAGTTCGACCATGAACAACTGCAGGATGACTTAAATACTCTAAATAAGTGGCAAGATGACTGGCAACTTAAATTCAATCCTGATAAGTGTTTTTCAATGAGGCTTACCCATTCTAGATTGCCTAAAATATGTTCTTATAAACTGGATGGTCACATACTCCAGTACACAAATAACCACACATACCTAGGCATTGACATATGTAATAATTTATCTTGGAACAAACATATTAATCGCATCGTCTCATCTGCTAGTAGATCTCTTGGCTTTATCAAGCGTAATCTGTATTCCTGCCCTAAACATATTCAAGCAAATGCTTATTTAACACTTGTCCGCCCCCTACTCGAATACTTATCTTCTGTGTGGGACCCGCACTCACAGGATCTCATAAACAAGCTTGAACAGGTTCATTGCAGGGCTGCTCATTTTGTTGTACATGACTATTTTAGGCATAGTATTGTGTCTGTAATGTTAAACCAACTAGGTTGGTCCTCACTTGAAACCAGGAGAACTGCAAATAGACTTAACACCCTTCACAAAGCTAGACTGGGCTTACTTAGTCTGCCAATTGATGATCTCCTGCAGCCGGTCCATCGTCCGTCACGGCACCTACACCCCAACGCTTATCAGCTCCTACAGACCAACAAAGATTGCTACAAATTCAGCTACTTTCCAAGAGCAGTTAAAGATTGGAACTCACTTCCATTTGAACTCACCAACACGGGTCCAAAGCTATTTAAGAATCAAGTCCTGGAACATCTCAGCAACGCAACCAAGAAAGATTAATGCCACTAACTACAGTACATGCGCACACCAGTTCCTGCGTGCTTGACTCCACCACTGGAGTGTTATGCAGTATTGTTACAGATTACAGATAGTAGTACTGACTAGCCTAGTAGGCCTTCCCTGTGCCGTCTGACTGAAGCCAGCCATGTTATTATATGGATGCCGTTAGTGACGGCTGGCCGTCTGAGACAATCCCAATGTCAACCATATTGAGGGATGTTTTTGTAATAAATAGGCTAGCCCTAAATAGGCCCTAGGCTAGGGCATAGGCCTAGGCCCTACATGACATAAATTTTGTGCAGAGCAAGCTGTTCTCGCTTCAACTTCAAGTGTAGGCTAACCTTTCAAACGTCAAACCTGAGCCATTCCGTGACGGCAATGACTATATTTGCCAGACATACATGATACAGGGAGATTTTGAAGCCTTATACTAACATTCTCCCACCCTAACTAACCAATCTTTCCTTGGATTCGGAAGAGTGACGCTAGAAAAAATTATTCGCGCAACTGCTTCTAAAAAGCAGGTAGGCCTAGCAGTTCAATCTTAAGCTCAACTTTTGTACACGGAAAAGTTGGGGCTCCTTACAAAAACAAAAAAATTAAACTGTTACAAATTCAAAACTATAAACCGTACTTTATCAGCTGATTTGTATTTGTAAACACGACACAAAAGAACTGATTCTGGATTTCTGGTTGATTTCCAGGATACAGGCTTGCAGACGTTGCTGGCAATTCGGCCCTATCCGTTTCTTGAAAATGTTGCACGGCATGCTGGAGATGTGTGTTTACTTAAAATTGGTGGCGCATCTCTGGAATTGATATTTCCCACACATACCGTTGTGGCCGCGCCGCGCCCACTGCTAAGCGCGGCCTATTCAAGTGTCATGACACAATTGATTGTCATACTTAGGAAGTTGAAGGTTTCCGCGGAAAATTTTGAATTACTTTTTGGCAATAAATTCGAGAAAGAGTTTTCATAACGAACTCGCAAATGGATTCAAAAGAATAAGGTTAAGCAAAATGAAAGTTAATAAAATGTAAAAAGTGGATTATTTCAATGATATAGGGGAGCAAGTGATAGGCCTAATGTACCTTCCCTAATTAATTCAGGGGTTACCCAAGGTCGTGGGAGTGAGGGCGAGGAGCATGGAGAAGGGTGTGTGGGGGGTAAGAGGGGGAATTTCTTCCCAATTCTGTAATTTGTTGGGCTGGCTGTCAAACTACAGATCCTGGTCCGAGGGGGTAAGGAACTAGAGTAAGACTAAAACATAGCATAGAACGTTAGGCCTAGGCCTAACTATTAATTGTTGTGAGTTCAGATTTCATTTGATGTGGGAAAATAAGGGGAGTTTCTCCATTTGTGTTTTCTATTACATGGTTGGGCTCATGCAGTAATTAAATGGTTCATGGACAAACATCTTAATGGACACTTGGGCTCCCTATTTATGCACTTGAAAATGTGTGATTCACCTGGACAAGGTGAGTTATTGCACCAAGGTGGGTGACCAACTTAGGTGACTGACATTTCTTTTTAAATGACTTACCCCAATCACTCGCCTCTGTACAAAGTAAATGAGTCTAAAGTAAATTGACTCACAACAGAGTCACTCTGGTGACTGACAACAATAACATACATATGATTGTGAGTCACTGTTTCATATGTCAATGAATCACATTTGACTGACATTGCCGGGGGAAGTAGGGGCGAGTCATATAACTGACAAGTGCATTGGTCTTTGAGTCATTGGTTGAAACCGCTGGGGATATCGACCGATGTCCATTAGCTTGCGGCAAAGAGACGCGAAAGAAAACGTAAGCATATAGGCCTAACTTTAAGAACCATTTAGGCCTACATACATGAAAAGGCCTATATCCATTTGATATCTGTCATATTGAAATTACGGCGAAAAGAACTGTTTAAAAATCAATTGATGTTGACGACTGCCCTAGGGAAAAGTTGAATAACCGAAATTAAAATGGCTTAGGCCTTGGCCTACTCACACACACATTTTGGATTGATATAGGTCTACCATGTATAAAATCCACTTGCATTGCATTTGACATTTGGATGAGATAACATTAAAACAATACATTATTTTGGCGTGTATTGTTGTAGATTCAAGTGCCCATAGCCCCAATGAAATAAACAAAACTGAATCGTACGAAATAAAAAGTGTGTACATTTTTCACTCTTATATACCAGAGCAGCTGATTGATATTTAGTACATGCAGTGAAAAAAGTTGTTGAGCTTGGTGAGGCTCATAGCAATTTGATTATCTCTTATATGTTCATAACGATCTCTTCATTTTATTCAACTTGACAATGTCCGATTGTCATTGGATGATGTTTCATGTCAGTTAGGGGTAGGCCTATGGTCCCCTCTTGTCCAATCATATTGCAGAAAATAAATTTTGATTTGCATGAGTGTGACATACATGGTTTTATGCTTACAAGGTTAGAAAACTTTTGAACTGGTTAAACATTGCATTGAAAACAAAATAAGCCTAATGTGGTGTCTTTCAGAAATTACATAAACAATGTTACAGACAACAAGTCAGGAAAAAATAATTCTTTGCATTTTCAAAACATAATTCAGCAAAGATTTGTGATATATTAATTGGAATGGCATAATACAGTGCTATCAAATTAAATATATTTATACAGTTCATGTGTCTTACATTTGGCTTACAGACTGCTTTTGATCACCATAGACATGAGAGACTTGACATTTTTTTTATTTCATCTCTTTCAGCTCGATAAAAGGACAAGCTACGTCATTTCGGACAGCATTTGCAAGTATGTAAGTGAGACAGCTGATGTGACTGTGAAAGCTTACCGAGGTGCTAAAATAAATGACATAGCTGATGGTTAATCTGTGGTATATTACTGATTTTGCAAAACATAAGTACATGTTCATTTTGAAGTAAAGTAGTTAACTAAAAGATTGCTGATACAGTACTAAGCTTGTTCCTGTTTGAAACAACAACAAGTTAAAAAAGGTTTTGATAACAATGTTATAAAATTCCAATAGATATTCTTTAATATTCATCAATTATACTACAGCCTAAGTTTTTGTCTTAACAATGTTTTATAGCAAAAATCATTTTTGGCTCAATATACTATATCTATTACAGAAGAAAAGATATGATGTATGTACATTGCTGATGTTAGCAACTTAATTTACCTATGAGGTAATGGATTAGTTCAGTGGTCAAGCATTTCCATCTTATGTGAAAGAGGACTTCAAAAGAAACAATTTGAAAATTAAATTTGAATTGTTTTTTCTCTCGAACTTTCTATGTTTTTGACATATCCCATTGTTTTTCAGCAACAAAATCACATAACAATATATAATAGAATACACAAAGACTGAGGAATCTGAGGCTATGACATCACAACTAGTCTATTTCAGTCGTTTCTACACAAATGATACCAAATTTTAACCTTAGATAACTCCTTAATGTAATAACATTTTTTAAATGAAACGCTTTCTTCACTATTTTTGTTTGTTTTGAAGTCCTCTTTCATATAAGATCAAACTTGCTTGACCCCCGAACTAATCCTTAAAGCTTTTACAGTACTTATGTGTCACTGAGTCGACCGACTTGAAGATTCACATTGTTAAAATTTCCTAACATAATTGTTTACACTGTTACTGTTGACATTGAAGTATGAAGTTTCTATGTAATTTAAAATACTGTTGTGCAAATATGATCATTTAAAATGTATCACATTTGGCTTCACCCACTCTCTAGCAGGCCTAGACCAAAAAAAGAGTTTTATAAAAGTGTTACATTACTCAAAAATGAACAAACATGAGTGACTGCATCAATATACAAATTGAATTAATAAGAATACATTGAACGACATGTTGTCTGGTAGACATCTCCTGAACCTGTACAAATTGTTTAGATTGAAACAGACAGTCCTAGTCCTGGTGTTCAATGGTCATTTTTAAACTAGGCATCACCGATGCCGAAGCTCAACCCATGAAGCCTAAACTACTATTTCGCCCCCAATTTTTGTTCCATCAGAAATTTCAAAAACAGTAACAATGCATTAAACAAATACAACAGAATACATTAGTGTCGGTAAATCTTGAATCCTGAAAATCTTTCATGCTAATATACCATACTGATTGAACCACTGAGAAACTATCAGCGAGTAACTCCTTGGTTGAATTATACAAGTGCCCTTGAAAATAATACACACTATGTAAGATATAGAATCAAAGCTCATTTGTCAGGGAATAATATACATTTGACTCGTAACTGTATTTAAGGGTGTATTGACATGTAGCAATTTCTATATTGGTTAAAAAGTATCAACAAATCAGAGATGGTGTCCTCAGTGAAAAGAAACTTTTTGTTTTATTTTAGCTGTAGGGAAGTTTGTTGAATGTTATAAATTGTGAGATTATCAAAGCAGTTGAGGCAGACATATTTTTAGCAAGCATGGTTTTCTTTGCAAGATGATTCATCTGTCAAATAAAAATTGCTTCCTTCAATCAATGGCGCATCTCTTACGATGGGTTTTTCTTAAAATCTACTAGCCACCTGAAGATAGTTGAAGCTCTTATCAAGCAAAGCAGCTTTCACGACACCTCCAAAAATTCTGTAAAGATTACACGAATAACAATTTATCAATAAACAACCATTGTATGATGACCACAACACATATTCATATAAATGCATTTAGGAAATGTTCCTACATAAGACTGCACAGAAATAAACCACTTCCTTAACAAAGCTTGGAATGATGAACAACAAGTGTATGATCATAAGTAACCTCAAACACTAGCTATTTCACATTCCACATTTTATGACCAAAAGAATTTAAAGCAATAAAATTACTTAAATTCAATCTGCAAAACACCTGGAAAACCCTATGGAAGGTGAGGTTTCAAAGTAGATCTTACAAGCATCTTTTCATAGTCTATTCAGATTGTATGTGGCAGTGCTTTTCAAGCAAGATTACTGTTAAATTTAGCAAGGAGGACACTAAATTGACTATCATGAGAGTGTCAGATGAAGATAAAATTACAGATACATGCAATAAGTAGATATTTTATGAATGCTTTGTTTAAATGACTAAATATTCAAAAAACAAAAAGTTCAAAGCAGGAAAGTCTTGAAAATGAGGTAACTTTGAATAAAAACCATGAACAAAATATAGGGGAATATAACATTCAAACCTTTTTAATTTTCTCAGTAAGTCGCAGAAAGGACCTCTCAAACGCCAGAATAGTTTTCATTCATGTGGGGACAAACAACTTTACGTCTAGTCATCCTGGGTGCTTCCAGCATGTAGCCTTTGAGCACCACTAATACCTCATCAAAGCTACAAGGGACCGTGTTACTGTGCCAGTGGTAGTATCTGGTGTTTTACCTCGAGGTGATGGGCAACATTTGTTAATTTGTTTAAGTAGTTTATATTTAAATGCAAAAAGTTGGGAAGGAAGTCTCATTGGTTTTGAAAAGATTTGTGTAACTGGGAGTGTTACTGATGTAGTAGACTTGGTTTTGGCACTTCTGGGGGTTTGCTACAATTTTTGTTGCATAAAACATGCACTTTTGAACTAATGACATCTAGAGGCAACTTGAGCTTTATTGCTTCAAATTGTATAGTCATGGTAATAGGTAACAACAGCGGTAAATAATAATGCAAACACAGCCAATAACCATTACCTCATATCTGACCGCTACAACTGTTTCACAAAATTAAAAGTATTTTAATTGTTATGCAAAAATCTTCATTTAAATGAACATGAGAAGTAGCTCCCAATGTACTCATTCATAATGTCCAATGCTGTCAATACCTGCCCCTTTTGGTGCCACACACACATACACACACACACACACACACACAACTGAACACTGGGAAAACATATTCTGCCTAATAAGCTGATGGAACGTTATGAACATGAGTTGCAATGAGGTTTGGTTACCAAAAGAAGATACAAGTAGTTCTTCAGATTGCATAGTATACATATTAAAAATCTTTTGTGGCATAATCACTTTTGGCACACCCATAATCCTCTTTTTTGAACATTTTATTCAAATCTGGGTGCATGCATCAAACATATCTTGCTGATCCTAACATTTGTTAACTTTAACAGAAATACGAAACTCCATCTACAAAAACGGTGACCACAGTGAACTGCTTCATGTGTGGATTCAACTGTCCAAGTGACGATGATTTCTTGGACCATTATCACACCTTCCACATGAACTGTCCAAAAGATCATCTTTACACCAAAACATTCAGACATGGAGGAGGACCGGTGGAAGATTTACCAGAAGAAAAAACAACCGATGAACAAGAAAACAACGACCCAGACAAAGGAAATCTGCCCAGAAATGTCTTCCTTGAAATCACATCATTAAATAGTAATTCTCATACAATTATTAAAAGAAATTCAAATCAAAATGATAAGTTTGTTCATCCAAGTAAAGTAACAACGGTCCCATCAACAACACAAATTCTTACAATTTTGAAAGAAATACATGGCAACCAAAGTGGTGTATCAGTTGAACTGGATTCAGGACTATTTAATTATACATCTTTAAAAGAGCTTCAAAGAATAGCAACTGCACTTGAACAAAAGAACAATGTAATTTTAGAAATTGAATGGTTCCTAACAAATTTTGATCAAACAGGATATGAAAAGTATGAAATACAATTGGACAAAACTAATGTTGAGAAGTTTTTCACACTTATGCAAAATTCTGCATTAAGTTCAAGTGTGAAGCCATGTGTCAAACTTCCTCATACAATATATGCCCCAAATTGATATCTGATTTAGCATGCAACAGGTAGCTTAATGATATCTGATTTAGCATGCATCAGGTGGCTTAATGATATCTGATTTAGCATGCAACAGGTGACTTAATGATGATGATCTGATTTAGCATGCAACAGGTGGCTTTTGATTTAGCATGCAACAGGTGGCTTCTGATTTAGCATGCAACAGGTGGCTTTATGATATCTGATTTAGCATGCAACAGGTGACTTAATGATGATGATCTGATTTAGCATGCAACAGGTGGCTTCTGATTTAGCATGCAACAGGTGGCTTCTGATTTAGCATGCAACAGGTGGCTTCTGATTTAGCATGCAACAGGTGGCTTTATGATGATATTATCCTTTTACGGCATGTTTCTTGAATAGCAGCAATAAAACTGTTAAAAACGTAGAAACTCTATATCTGATATGAAAGAAGTAGCATCATTAAAAATTGGATGAGAAGAAACCGTATGATGGACCCAATGATGGGGCCCAATCTTGACTTTTGATGTCAATGCAAAAAACCAGAAAGTGTGTGTGTGGGGGTGGGTGGGTGGGGTGGGGTTGGGTGGGAGAGAGAGGGAGGGGGTGAGAGAATATTGCAATTGCAAACATTTGCCAAATTGATGTTTAAAACACCTTTAATTCTACAGAAATCACTTTTAAGATTTTTAGGGGAACAAAACTTCTTCCCACTATGTGACTTGAAGATGACTGGAAACTTTATTAGCAATTGTTTCAAGTGTTTATGTACATGTGCATGAAAATGATAAGTTTCAGCTGATATTTGCAAAAGAACACAATCATATGAAAGTGTATACTTGTATACACATTTTGAGTAAGAAATATAAAGTGTGATCAACTAAGTAAATATATGAGAGTGAATGATTTCAATGTTTTATATG
>JAIGNY010000099.1:737500-797500 GCA_020152595.1 Chiridota heheva | reverse complement strand
TATGAGTCATGTTTCAATGAAGGTGACAGCATCCCCCTCCTTCCCCTCCCCCTTCAATCACAAAAAGTGTTTCAAATCTAAGGACGAAGTCCTGGTAGGGGTGAAGCCCCGGAAGATACACGTTTCTCGTGATTTTGATAGCCAAAAATTGTTTAACTTGTAACGTGTCAATCTAGAAGAGAGTCCCCGCAAGTCCTGCGCTTCTTGTGAGTTTGGTGGCAAAGAATTGCTTATAAGTGTCAAATCTAGATAGGGACCCAGGGCCGAAGCTCCCGAAAGTTTTCTCGCATAGACGTACGGGGTAATTTCATGTTTAATTGAGAGGGTTGGGGGCAGAACATATTTTTCTGGAATATTTGACAAGATTGATAATTTGCCCGAATTTTGCCTGTCATGATTGTGTTGCTAAAATCCACGTTCCATGTCCCCTCATTACCCATTCTCATTACCAATGATAAGAAGGCCAAATCAAATAAGTTGGCCAATGGTTTAAAGGTGTATGGACGTATAGCAGCAACTTATGCTCAATTGCTTTACAATCCATAAAAATAGCACAAAATTTGATCCAAATCGGTTAGAAATCGACCATTTTAGCTGTTTAGAGCATTTTGAATTTTCAGGCCAAAATATGCACATTTTTGTTCCTCTTTAAGTTCCTCTTGTGATTTATGACACAGCAGAAATTCCTATTTCCTTATGTAAACCCTTGTTTTTTATTTTATTTATTGCTAGTCATGCATTTGTGAAAAGATAGATTTTTGTGTTGATTTCCAATCATTTTGGGGCAAAAGAAACAAGAACTCTTCACACCAAGGCTTCATTCATGAACACCTGCCCAATTGTACAAACATTTTCTCAGTTTTCTGGAGAAATTTCTCCTCTGCCTGTTTAGAAATGGTAACCTTATAATGTTTATCTGAGTTAATTTTAGCATGAGAATTACAATTGCCATCACTTAATTTTCCAAACTTTGTCAGTTTGTGTTTGTGTTGATTTTCAGCCATTTTGGGGCATCAAAGACAAGAAATCTTTAGAGCTTCCGGATTTTTTGTCAAAGAGACCCTCCTGGATCGACCCAGGACCCTACGATTTTCGCCGCAGGACCCCATGATTTTTTCCCCATGAAGCCACAATTTTGTTTGATCTCATCACCCACAAATACATGAATGTGGGTGATGAGATATTGTAGTCACTTTTCTGTATATATGCAAATAACTGCCTATACCTCCTATACTACCTGACTACCCCCTTGATCTTAATTAGGGGGCTCGTGGGGTCCACCAAGGGGTCTCATATAATGACCTCATATTAGGGGTTATAAGTTGTCCGTGGGTTTGCGTGTACACTGTGAGTGTGTGTGTTTTGTGTGTGTGTGCGTATGCAACAATTAATTTTGTGTCGCGTATAACTCAAAAACTGTAATATACACATGAACCAAAATTGGTGGACGGGTACCCCTGGCCTGGAACATTTGTCTCCAGGTTTTGAGGTACAAAGGTCACAGGTCAAATCAAGTTTTTGGTGATGGCTGTATCTTTTGAAGGTTTCTTTACAAATTGCTTAGGTGGGTAGGGTTTAACATTCTAACAAAAATTAAAAAATATTTGGATGTCAAAGGTCATGGGTCAGAGGTCAGATAAGTGCTTTTTATGCACAAATTTGAGGCATTTTAAACTTAAAAGTACAAAATCTACACCATCCCAATGGTACTCAAAATTGGCAAGGTCTCACGTCTTGATTATTGCAACAGTCTGCTTGTATCCGATTGCAATGGTATTACAGCAAGCTTTTGCACTTGTTACTCTATAAAATATTGTGTTTAGCCTACCAGTGTATAGGCACATGAATTTGACAAGCAATTGCTGGATATACCAAAGTCTTAAATCTTTTGGTTACAGGTCTTTCACAGTGTGGAATGATATTCGGACATTAAATTTTTGGATGGTTTAAATCTCAGCTCAAAACATATTTGTAAAATTATTGATTTTTATTATAATTTAATTTAATCGTTTATTTACATTAACCTATCATTTTTACTGTATAAGCGCTTTGGTCTCCACAGAGCTATTGACCACTTTTCATCATTTCTCCTTATAGTTATGGAATGGTAAGTGTGACGTGAGCATGGATGGTGTCATACAGTAGGGTACGATGAATGACAAATCAGTAGTGATTAGGGGCATGGGTTAAAGGTCAAATATGTGATTTTAGGGGGTAATTATGTACTAAATTGTACATTTTTGTGTCAAAAGTCACAGAGCTATAGTGACCCTGTTAGCTATTTTATTTCTCCCCACTGTATATGCTTAAGGTGATGAGATCGGCAACTCCATGGATTGCTTTTACGTTCATTTATTAAATGATTAATGGAACTCTGTTCATTAGTTGATTTTAAGCCATTTTGCCGTTTTGGGACATCTAAATCAAGAAATCTTCAGACCCAAGGCTTCATCCATGAACTCTTGCACAATTTTCCCGAATTTTATCAATTTCGGGAGAAATTTTTCCTCTGCCTGTTTAAAAATGATAGCCAGTCCATAACCCTTTGATGCGTATCTCAGTCGATTTTAAAACAAGAATTTAAAATTGTCTTCTTATCATCACTTAAATTTGTCAAACTTTGTGTTAATTTCAGTCATTTTGGGACATCAAAGACAAGAAATCTTCAGAGCTTCAGGGGCTTCGCGCCCCTGGACCCCTCAGCTTCCAGTGGCGTAGCCAGGATTTTCATATTGGAGGGGGGGGGGGAATTGAATCGAACCGACAAGATATTTAGTGGTGTAGTTGAGTTGACGCCAAAAGTGTCACTTTGAGCGAAAAGTGCTGGACTTGTGGGCGTGGGGTCCAGGGGTCCGCTCAGGGGTGCCCTTGCGGGATCCGGGCGAATCCCCAGTAGAAGTCCAGAGGGTGAAGCCCCCAGAAGCTCTGGCAAAATTGACATTTCAAGGGAAAAAAGTATGTCATAATGCATAATAAGAAGGTGTATTATACAAGTCAAAATTCATTTGAAAGAGAGCTACATGTATAATACACCATATACAAAATCAAAGCACAAAGCGATCAACTTGTCGGCGTGGGGTCCAGGGTCCGCTTAAGGACCCCTGGTGGGGTCTAGGGCCAAGCCCCGGTAGGGGTCTATAGGGGCGAAGCCCCCGGAAGCTTTCGCAAAATGGATATTCCAAGGCAAAAAGTATGTAAAACTTATAGTAAGAGGTGTATCATGCAAGTCAAAACTCATGTCAAAGAGAGCTATAATACACCATATACAAAACACAAAATCATGAAAATACATTATGTGGGAATATATTGTTTGATTGTTTACGTTTGTACATGGTTAGGTTTATCGTTACTTTTTGAAAAATATGGGTTGTCTTAAAGAAAGATTTTCAATGTAAGTTTACAACAAACTTGTGTAAATATTGTCATTCTTTTTTAATGAGCCACTTCTTTCTCCCCATCTCGCACCCTCTCTCTCCCACCTACTCTTCCCTCTTTCTCTCCCATCTATGCACTCTCTCTCTCTCTCTCTCTCTCTCTCTCTCTCTCTCTCTCTCTCTCTCTCTCTCTCTCTCTCTCTCTCTCTCTCTCTCTCTCTCTCTCTCTCTCTCTCTCTCTCTCTCTCTCTCTCTCTCTCTCTCTCTCTCTCTCTCTCTCTCTCTCTCTCTCTCTCTCTCTCTTAGTTCTTGTATTTAAATACAAAATCGCACAAATTTTTAATTTATAATTACCTTTTTTGAGAAAGTGCCCTTTTGAAATCTAAATACATAATATGCACCTGGAGGCTGGAATGTCAAAGCTTGTTGAACCGACGGCACCAATCTGTTCCGACGGAATAAAATATTGGAAGAAATCCCCCTCCCCCCTGGCTACGCCACTGACCCCTTCAAGGGGCCCTCTTGGATTCCTACCCTTGATTCGTCCCAGAACCATTCGATTTCTCATTTACAGTTTGGAACTTTGTGTTGTTTTTGGGGCATCAAAAACTAGAGATCATCTTCAGACCATGCTTTTCAAGAAAATTTTACTTCTGCCTGTTTAGAAATGGTAACCAGTAGATCAGGTAACCTAGATTTTAACATGAGAATTTCAATTTTTTTCGAACTTTGTGTTGATTTTCAGCCATTTTCAGGCAACAAAACAAGATTTTTTTAGCGCTTCGCCCCCTGAAACCCTACCAAGGTTTCGCTCTGGACGACGTCAGGGGCCCTTAAGCCATGTAATATGAATACATTTGATAAAGCTTTCAGGACAGTTGACAATGATTGAATATGATGCCCCTATGAGAAAGTATCTACCAGATCAAAATTTGTAACGAACCTGCTTCTTCATATGCATGTAAAATATTTCGAAGGGATATATTCTGAATAACGTTATTTCAATATACACTACAAGTCGTAGAGAGAGAAAACTTGCCTTTCGAATTACCATATTTTATTTCAATTTGCTGGTTTCCCAGTAAATGTTAAATCAGGACAACATTCTACTAGTACATGCATGTCTGCAAACAAATTCGTAACTTCACGAAACAGATAACATGATGAAGAGAAGAGAACAGTTAGTGATTTAACCACCTCTTTACGTTGAAACTTTATCATGCAACAAAAGAAAGTGAATAAAAACATCAAGAAAGAATCTTTAAAACATTGTTTACACATTTCTTGTACAGTAGTTACCTAAATTCCGCCTAAGAATGGTTTACTTTATTAAAAACTTAAGATTTGTTTAACAAGATAGGAATCTGTGAGACTTAAGACTCGATGAAGTACTCAAAAATGTTATGACATTTCATATGTTCACCATATATAAAATACGAGAACCAGGGAAAATGCTAGTTATTTTTTTTATTTTTTTACCGAAACAGTTGTTTGAAACAATTTAGATGCTGTAAATGGATTTTTGTCTTTATAATTTAAGATTGCAGATTTCAACTTGCAGTAAAAAGTACACATTCACAAAATGTTATAGCATTATAAAGCGGATCTAGAGGGGGTTGGGGGTTGGAACGCTCCACCCACCCCTCCCCAAAAAATTCCAACATTTTTCATTACTCTAACATGTCCCAGAACCCTTCTTTGTAAATTTTTGAGAATTTTTATGGAAATCTTTTTCAATCTTTGTAAAATTTTCTTAATTCCCGTGCCATTTTTGGATTTTTTTTTTTTCTTTCAATGTTGGCAATTTTCTTTATTTTCGTGCAATTCTTGCAAAATTTCCTTCATTTTGGGCCAATTTTTTTTTATTTTCGAGAAATTACTACAATTTTCGAGAAATTTCATTAAATGTTTGGAAAATTACTTTCAATATTCAAAAAATGTATTTCATTCTTTTGTAATTTTCTTCAATTTTCGGGAAATTTCCTTCAATGATTGTGATATCCCTTTCAATGATTGAAAATTTCCTTCATTTTGAGGCATTTTTAGTAAATTACTTCAATTTTTGAAAAATTTCATTCCATGCTTGGGAATTCGTTTTCCATATTTCAGAAATTTCTTTCAATCTCGCGTAATTTTCGGCAGTTTTTTTTCAATTTTCGGTAAATTTCTAATAATTTTTGGAAAAATTTTCTTAAATGTTTGGGATATCTCTTTCAATGTTTAGGAAGTTACTTTTATTCTCGGGCAATTTTTTCATTTTGGAAACAATTTTTCTTTGACTTTCGGTAAATTTTCATCAATTACCGGGAAATGTTGCCAAATTTTACTAAAATTTCCAATGATTTTGCCAAATTGTCTTTCAATTTTTTTGTTAGTAATTTCCAATCGAAAGAAAATATGCAATTTGGAAGGTGTAATTCTTTCAAGGAGTACATTTTCCATGCTTACAAGACCCCGAGTACACCCTTGTCCCAATATGTTCCATTAATCATGACAAAGCTGCTTATCAAACACGTTATCACATCATCCCTGCCTGGTTTGGTATAGCTTGGCCCCTCTGATATCTTATCCTGGCTCTGTCCCCGGCTCTCGAGGTTGAAACCACCCCTCCGAAAAAGTTCCAACAATTTTCATTACTTCAATAATAACCAGAACCCCCTTCTTGTGATTTTTCTAGATCTGCCCCTGTAAAGGTTATTTCGTCTTCTGTGAAGTCGTATCGAAAACATTGAACAAAATGACTACGTAACGTCTATAATCACGGGCAGATGGGTGTCACCAGGAGATTGATAGGCTCCCGTTTTGGAAATTCGTTCTACTGCCAGTAGCCGCGGCCTACTTGACATACATGTTCGTTGTCATTGTGACTGACAGCTTGTTTGCCATTTTAGTTACCATCTTCGAAGTTTCCTTCATATACATCAGGAAATTATTATTCAATTCAATTAGTATAATTTTCTGAACGCTGAATATTCCTTCAAATTTAGCAATCTTTCTTGGAGTATCATATGACTGTATTTTATACAGAAGTTGGTAATTCAAAGCGGCAATTTTGTGTTACCATGAGGCACATTTAAGATTTGCTATGTATTTTATTTTACTCAAATAAATGTTAACACAAACTTTAATTTCGTGATCCATATAACTATGAAATAGTTCTAAACTATATAGGAGAAAGTTGCTAAAAGGGTGAATAGCCTTCAAATAACCAATTTCCATGGTTATGTTTGAATACCAATGGGGCGGCGATACTGCAGCAATCTTGGATAGAAAGCATTATATTCAAGCAAAGTTGTTAGAAACGGTGCACATAACTTCCCATTTAATGTTTAATGGGATTCGACTGTTGATTTCACTGCATATTTTGATGTTATCAGGAATGTTTAAAAAAAATTCCATTTTGGCGCCGTTTTGGACATTTTGGTTTTTAAATGGTAAAGCTACTTATGAAAGTCTATTATGCAAGATTTATTTTCCTTTGGGTACTACATTAAAGGTAAAATAGTGACAATTTTCCCCTTAAAATGGTACCAACCTGCCAAACCACCTATCTGGCTCATGGACTACATGTGCAGTTATCAGTGTCACCGGCAAAAGCCATTTCTCATAAACATTTCGAAGAAAACCACCCCTCTGACCGTACCACATCCTTAAAGGAGACATAAAGTCTGATAAAATAATTATTTCTTTTGTATGACTAAATACAAAATTTAACCAACTGCCAAAGCAGCAAGTCAAAATCTTATTCCCATCTCAAGTAATTCATGTTTGAAATCGACCATGGGGGCTGCCATTTTGTACAATTCTGTATTGAAATATTGTGCATGATGACATAATTTCCCCCAATAGGGACATAAATAAAAGTTATAATGTATTTCTTTATAAATGTGATTAAAGTTTTTATTCCAAAATGATGTGACACAAAGTTTTAACAGCATGTTTTGATAGTTTCATGCGTACACAAAAATGTCTTTGACCCTTACAGAAGAAAAACACTTTTTCATAAGCTAGAAAACTTGAGGTAGATTATAAAAAAAAATACAAAGCATTACAACATCCTGCTGGGCTGATGACATCATAATCTGCATAATTTGATATCAAAATGGCAGCTCCCATTAAGTAGTAGCATGAAGTTTTTAATAATCATAAACAAATGTCTTAGATTTGTTTCGGGAGTTATGATTCTTAGTCAGAAAATTCGTTATTTTTCATTCTATCATATAAAATAAAGCTCTTTCGTTAGACTTGATGTCTCCTTTAAAATACCTATGGCATAACTTTGGAACTCTCACATTGCTAATATGGCAAACAAAGGAACAAAACTTTCAACATGGTTACATGAGTATATGCTTCGGGACCCTTGGGGCCTATACATTGTCTAATAGGAAATGTCCAAAAGAGAGTCATTCGTTTTAGCTACAACATTTATGACTATAGGGATAAAGTATCATCGACCTACAAACTTTACTCAACCTTCAAGCCTATGGTTTATAAGATTAATCTACAATATTACCGGACTTTGCCCCTGCTACCGGACTTCGCCCCTGCTACCGGACTTTGCCCCTGCTACCGGACTTTGCCCCTGCTACCGGACTTTTCCCCTGCTACCGGACTTTGCCCCTGCTACCGGACTTTGCCCCTGCTACCGGACTTCGCCCCTGCTACCGGATTCGCCCCTACTACCGGACTTCGCCCCTGCTACCAAACTTTGCCCCTGCTACCGTACTTCGCCTCTTGACCTTATGAGGGTCCCACGCCGTCAGCCGCATAGTGTAGGCCTGCGCAGTACATCATATGCTCCATACATATGATATGTTCTGCTGATTTCATGTCAACTAATGAACTCGATTAGGCTACCATTTAAATGGTTGTTGCCGTGGGTGTAATATGAATGGGCACCTTTAAAGGAAATAGGCGGGGGGGAGAAGTGAGAACCCTACAATTTTCCGGAAAAAATGCACTGGTATATTGAGATTCCATCAAAACAAGTTGTTTGCTGATTGGGAAATAGTATCCTTACATTTTCGTAAAAGGTTCTTTCATAATTTGTTTTCAATTCTCGGTAACTTTCCTTGATTTTTGAGAGGTTTCTTTAATGATTGGGAAAGTTTCCTTCATTATTATGACATTTTTTTAATATTCGGGAAGTTTCCAATATTTGTCCCAAATTTTCATTCAATTTCACCAATTTTTTTTTTTTTTTTTTGCATTAATTCCCCAATTTTACCTCCCAGTCAGGGATGGGGCGACAGTTTCCCCTACTTTGGCGTCCTACGCCTCTGGTGCATGCCAATTTAGGTCTTTATGTCTAATGTTTTACTCTTATAACAACAGTTTTGGGAAGGGGTGCCAAAATTCCCTTGCCTCACCCCCTCCCTCCCTTTCTTTTAATAAAGTATGACACATCACGCCACTGAGCATGCCCACAATTAAGTGGACGGGAGGGATGTGAAAAGTACTGACACGTGAAGAAATATCCATTATACAAAGCAAAACGTAGGTTTTGAAATGTCGCATTCGGGACCAAGGATTCATGAAGCTATAGCCAGACGGGGTTGAAGTGTTGAAGGGTCAAGTTCTTTAGTTTTCGCATAGCTTCGAAGAAGAAAAATGAATAAAAGCGCTTAATAACTTCCCCTCTTGCCCTGAACCCGTCGAAGGGAGAATTTTTTCCCCATGCAGTGAATGACTTGTATGAGGTATCCCCTGCGTTGACCTAATACAGTGGCCAGGGAACGAATACGAAGGGTCATCTCTCAGTAGGGATGGGGGAGAAGGGGGAAACCACAACTTTCACGGTGACAAGTGGAAAATTGTACTGGTAAACAGTGGCTTCAAAAAATGCGGCTAATCAGGAAATCCCCTTCAATTTCGGAAATTTTTCTTCAATTTTGGGAATATTGGTCAATTTTTGGTCAGTGTTTTTTTTTTTGTCAGGGGAAACCGGGGGTGCTCAAAAAAATTAGAATGCCTCTTCAAGGCTTTTGGAGGTCGGGACAGGGGCGGCGCTAGCATCCGGCCCGTCAGGGACCGTAGGGCTCCGATGGTGGAATCCAAAGGAATGCATGGGGTGAGTCTGAGAGGAGAGATTCTTAGATGCATTGAAAGTGGAGGGGGGCGAACCACTCCCGAGAGGATGTCAACTATCCCATTGTGTGCTTTCTGTCATTTTGGGAGATTAAATTGGGAAATTAATTGACAAATTTGAAAGGAAATTTGCTTAAATTATTGGGAATATTTGTAAAATTTGGCCAAAATTTTCCAATATGAAGGAAATTTCTCGAAAATGAAAGCAAATATGCTAAAAATCGTAGAATATTTTCCGAAAATGAAGAAAATTGGCCAAAAATTTCTCAAAACAAAAAAGAAAGAAAATGTTCCAAAAATTGAAAAAAATTGTCAAGAATTAAAGAAAATGTCCCGAAAAAAGAACGAAATTGTCTCGAAAATTGAAGGATACTTCCCGAAAATTGAAGATTTACCGATCAGGAAAAACTTGAACTATGCAATTTTGCAATTACCGCTCTGGCGCAATTTGCAGCTTTTTAAGCGTGCACGATTTCAAGGCTATATTATAAGGATTTGAAGAATGATTTTCATTGCATTACTCGTTGGGGAGAGTATCTCTTTCGTAACTCGTGATTCCCCGACGTAATTTACCACGACGTCACCCCGGAAGAGGCGTCCCCGATGAGTGGTCCCGTGCCCCCCCCCCCACCCACCTTAACCCAATCCTGGTGCCGCCACTGGATTGGGACACTTATAGTTTTTGCACTAAAGGTAGTTTATGCCCGTTACTCCACTGCCCCGTCCTTGACCATGTCTCGAATGGTGCAACCCCCGCCCCCACTCATTACACACACACACACACACACACACACACACAGTCGAGCAAGTCTTGCCAGCGCATTCTACATGTTTCCAACGTTATTTCACTGATTTCTTAAAAATTTGAAACACACTTAATCACTCATACATCATGATTCTACGATCCACTAAAGCCCATTTTAATCATGGTTTTGTATACTTTCTGTGATAGCAATTTCTGAAATATGATATTGAGTATTGCACATATAAATATATGCATGAAATAACGTGGCAAGTTTACCCCCATGGGAGTACTCCGCATAGGCATTGTCAATTAATAAGTGACAAAAATATTAAACATTTCTTGAGTTCTGTAGTTAATGAGCAGGATTTTCTGCTTAACGCGATTGCATTGTATTGAAATGACGACAGTTTCCTATAAGGTTGCAAGGGAGCACACATATTATACAGGAACTCGATGAATGGTTGGATTAGGTCCAGAACAAGAAAGCGCTCAACATCAATGAAATCATTCAAAAGGATTGATACTGCTTGAAGTTAAGACACGGGATTTCATTTTTTCTTCAAATGCTCAACATATTTATGAAAATTGATACTTATTGGATAGCGTCACATGAGGAAATATTTCGTCTGTTCCTGTGATCAATTAATTGCGATATTTCCGGGCTTTTTCTAATGTTGTTTTTAAAAACAGTTCGAGATTAAATTATTTACAAAATGCGTTTTTGAGCTTAAGAACCTGTACGTTCAAAAGCTCCGGGCGTGCCGATATATGACCGCGTACGATAATGTCCAAGAAAGTAATAATAACTTCCACGTATTGGCCGATTCTTTGGTAAGCTTTTACTTCTATTTCTTATTTTCTTTCATGTTACCTCAATTTTCTTATGTTTGCAATCTTTACGGATTTTGGGCATTTTCTATGCATAATTGCCAAAACAGTTTTTATTAACATAAATACTTCTACTTGAAACACGAATAATTAACTGCTTGTATTGTAGGCAGGAGCGTAACTTAACGGGAGGGGGTTACAGACCGCTTTTTTTTTTTTTTTGTCGGGCAATTCCAATTTTGACTATTTCGTCGTGCGAAAAAAAGGCCCAGTGTTGAAAACATGTTGTAGGAAAATCAAGTTATTATGGTTATATGTTTTGTGTTTCTTCTACTATGTATATATATATATATATATAATATATATATATATATATATATATACATATATATATATATATATATATATATATATATATATATATATATATATATATATATATATATATATATATATATATATATATATATATATATATATATATATATATATATATATATATATATATATATATATATAACATATAATACATATATATATATATATATATATATATATATATATATATATATATATATATATATATATATATATATATATATATATATATATATATATATATATATATATATATATATATATATATATATATATATATATATATATATATATATATATATATATATATATATATATATATATATATATATATATATATATATATATATATATCTCCGTCATGCTCAACTCGAATAGATGTCCTCCCGCCTACTCGGCATGATGCTGACAACAGTGGCGTGAGGCAGGGGGGCAGGGAAAACATGAATATCATCCCTGGACACAGGGCCGTAATTCCCGGGGACAGGGGGACATGTCCACCCCACTTTTCCGTAGAATAAAAGATATCAGTACATTTGGGGGATAATTTGCCTCTTCCCCACTTTTTAATAAGAGGCCATGTCCCCCTTCACTTATCGTCCCTCACACACACACACACTTTTCGGATGAGAATTACGGTACTACCTGGACCTCAATGTAAGTGTTACAGACCAAAAATAGAAAAGTAACAGAAGAATGCAAAAAGATAAGGTCAAGATCAGTGGCTTTGAAATTGAGTCTGGAGTATTCAAAATTCCAAGGACTTCTTACAATAAACATTATGTAATATACTCCTAAAGCAGCCTACTTAAGTATCCTAACCTGACTGTGATAGTGAAGATGATGAGCTATCTATCTGTCTGGTCTCTCCGTCTGTCTGTGCAGTGGGCGACGGTTCGCTAGTATTCCAAAAAATATAATCCAGTATTAAGTTCCGCAAAGAATGATGTGATGTTTTCTCTCAAAGTTTATAAGTCCGTTTGTGAGCACATTAACATAATTTGTAGGCCTGATAGCTGTAAGATCCACTTTTTATGATATATCGGCAGACAGCTTAAGGCAAATATGTATTGGATGACTTGTTTATTAAGCAGCAGTCAACAAAAATTTAGGTTGACTTTATTAAATATCCACAACCTGAATGAAAGAAGGCAGGTACGCCAGCCAGCATACACAGATAGACCATGCATTGGCCCCAAGTGGGTTGTTGTTTGGGGCCATCGTGGGCTGACTTTGTGGGATCCAGTCAGCTTGGCCAGCTTGCCCAACTGGGCACCAGGTGGGCTAATCGGCATCGGGCCCTTGCGGTACCAATGTTGGGCCCTTGTGGCTTGTGATTGCTCTTGTTTAAGTCATATGGACCCAAGTGGATAGCCCATTTGTAAACCTTGCCTGCTTGCCCATGCTTAAACCACATGAGGCTTATATGGGCCCCGATTGGGCAAGCCCCTTCCCAGTTCAGCCAGCTTCAACCGAGTGAAATCCGCATGGGGCCAACTGTTCATGCTGGCTGGACGGCATTTCTTGATGGAAGAGAATAAGACACAGTTAATTGTAAATTAATGAAACCTCTCAAATATTCTTGAAAACAGCTGCTTATAGAAAATTCACAAGTTCTATTTTAAGAAATAGGCGTAGCAGGGCGTGGTATACTGACCAATGTTTAATTTTCGGTAATATTGTCACAATATTCCAATCGAGAAGATTGCATCAGCAGGTCAACATGTAGTCACTGTATGATATCATCGTATAATTTTCTCGAACTGCGCCACCTAGTACTGAATCGTAGTGTTATTGCGCAATCTTCGTCTCCCTCAGGAATGTCATTGAACTGATAAAAGTCACATGTAGCATAGGTCACATATTGCAGTTGATGGGATCCTACATTTGATCAAAAATGTATATTACTTTTAGCTAACTTGTAAAGTCTAAAAGTGTGGAAATGACACGATTTTAAGCAATTTTTGATACTAAAATCCGGCGCACACAAAAAAAAAAACGCTAAGCTTCCTGGTACTTCACCCCTTGAAATTATGAGCGCCTGCCAGGCATTCTTGGAGTTGACTTCGCCCTACATTTAACACATTTTAAAGCACTTTTCTGCTATTAAAATCACCAGAAACTTAGGACTTCCGGGGGCTTCGCCCCTGGGTCCTTACCAGGAAGCCAGGGCTTCGTACCTAGATTTATCACAGTTTTAAGCAACTTTTTTGCTATCAAAATCGCCAATAACGCAGGACAATATAAGAACAAGAAAATATGGCGTATCGCTGCAGATAAACTCGACCACGCTTAATCTTCATAAAAATTCATCATTAGGTAGATCAAAATTCAAATGTCGTCAACAATTGGATTTTTGAAACTTTTCTTGCTCAAGCCATATATATATATATATATATATATATATATATATATATATATATATATATATATATATATATATATATATATATATATATATATATATATATATATATATATATATATATATATATATATATATATATATATATATATATATATATATATATATATATATATATATATATATATATAATATAAATATACATATATATATATATATATATATATATATATATATATATATATATATATATATATGTATATATATATATATGTATATATATAAATATATATATATATATATATATATATATATATATATATATATATACATATGTATATATATACATATATATATATACATATATGTATATATATATATATATATATATATATATATATATATATATATATATACATATATACATAAATATATATATATATATATATATATATATATATATATATATATATATATATATATATATATATATATATATATATATATATATATATATATATATATATATATATATATATATATATATATATATATATATACATATAGAACTGTTTCTATGGGGACATGTATATATCACCTGTCTATGGGGACTCCTCTTTGTGAAAATGATATTCAAAACCAACCATATGGATATTGTCTAGTGTGCCTCCCTGATCACAGAAAGGGTCATATATAAGAATATATCGCAATTAATTCTGGGATATTAAGTTTTTGTATTCATAAATAAAACATGACTATGGGGACACATGTCCCCATAACCAGATATGTATATTAAGTCCCCATAATCTGTATATATCTGTATATAAATATTAGGTCCCCACATTCTGTATATAAATATTAGGTCCCCACAATCTGTATATATATATATTAGGTGACCACAATGTTGAAATTCAACTGACAACCATATGGATATTGTCTAATGTGCCTCCCTGATCACAGAAAAGGTCATATATAAGAATATATCGCAAACAATTCTGGGATATTACATTTTTTGAAACTCATGATTTAGACAAGGTTATGGAGACACATGTCTTCATAACCAGATATGTATATAAAGTCCCCACAATCTGTATAAATATATATATTTATATATATATATATATATATTTATAATAGGTCCCCACAATCTGTTGAAATTCGACTGACTTTGCATCCGTAAAATTGTCTGGTGAGAACATTAGGCCCGGGGTCGGATGGATTTTCCCACTAAAAGTATGAAAGGTACGTCAATGGGCCCTACTGGCACTATTCCCAAGGCCCACACATGGACCTATTTCCCCATTGTCAGTGTTAACTTTAAGGTGCTGGTTACTCCACTTGGATCAAATTATTTATATTTATATATGCAAATCTGCGCCTGAAATGGGGAGGGGTGGGATTTAGGCCTCCACTTTGCTCGTTGCTACTGCAGTAACAAACAATGGTGCAGATTAACTTTTGCATGGCTAAAACTGCCCAACTGACAAAAACCATACAATTTTGACAAAACAATTTAGGAAAGCAAGCAATTTTTTTGTTATCAATGCTAAATTTTCACAAAATTGCTACAAATCGATCAAGATTTCACAGAAGTTACCGGAAATTCTGTACATTCCCAACATATTTGAATATTTATGTTCAGAAATTGGCAAATAATCTGTAATCATTCTTCAGCAAGTTATCCAAAGAACCTAAACTATATGATGTTCAGATTTGGCCAATAATTCGGAAAACTTATCAGAATTCTATTAAATTGTTAAGAATTTTTTTTTTCTTTCCCTGACTTAAAATAAAGGGACAAAAGTTTTTGAAAGCTCACCAATAGGTTCAGAGGCAAAATTCTCTTTCTCCTTTAACCCATGGTAAAAAGTTGAAAACCTACACATTTGGGAAAATGATACTATGCATCTTAGCCACCCCACTTTAAATATTTGCTCCTGAATTGTCATGGTCCCCACTCCCAAATTGCTCAATGATCTCAATAAGTCTTGGTTTCACCAATTAACTACTTTAAATAATCTCACTCCCCTTTTCCATTTCGTTTTTTAGTAATTGAGAGGTCACTCCCACCACTCCAATGGCTCCATCCCCGGACCCACATTTCATCATGCCATATTCATACAGTTACTAATATAAGTAATCCTGCTTATTGCATAAATGTCAAATCCCTCTGTTTTGTGACACTGACATCATTTCCTTTTTTCTTAGGGATCAAAGCAGTTGCTCCCACCAAGCCAACCCCACCCCCTTTCTGGCTTTGTCCTGGATATGAATAACTTATGGGCAAAACTGCAATACTAAGGCTTTGTTCATGGACGCAATGCAATGACACTCATATGACAAGAGGGATAGGCAGGAGGACCATGCGCTCCCGCACCTCTGATCATTAGTCAGGTGACAAAGTCAGTCAAGGGAATGGGTCCTATCTCCACCTCCAAAATCCCACGTATGTCACTAGCTTTCACTGGTATTAAAACTTAAAGATTATTTGTCTGAAAAAATCCTGGCTTCCTCTGTACCAAGTCACATGAGAGGTCCTTAATCATAAAAGGGATACAGTCTATTCATGGCTTATTGGGACAGAACTTTTTCTGAGTTTCCAACTTTCTATACTAATTTTTATGCACTCAGCAATACCTAAATGAAAACATAACATAGCAAAAAAGAAATAACAAATTAATAAAATAACTCATTTTGTTGATAACTGTTTTCTAAGTTCAAGCAAAACAAACAACATACATGTCAGCGTTGACTAACAAAGAAAAAAATCACATAAAGATTGTACATTTTTGTTGGTTTGTCAGCATTAGGTACCTTGTTACCTTTAAGATTTCATTTCATGCTCAGTGCCCTATCATCAGAGATATTTTATTATTCCATTTTAGCTCTATAACAGCTTAATCTAATTACTTAACAACTTTCTGACAACATTCACACAACATTAATGACTAAATGGTATATTTTTTAGAAGTGTGCTTGACTCATATAGTACAACCAGGTGGTTCTTGTCTAAAATAAGCAATATAAAAAGCACCTATAAATAGATATGCAATTAATTACTCATAATAAATGTGAATACTGCACAATTACCTATCATTTTTTTCCCTTCTAATTCCTATTATTTAAAATGTATCTTTAAAAGTACACTGGTTCATAGTCTTTGCTGAGTCAAATAGATTCAATCCCATTATTCAATACTTTAAAACAATTGCATAAATGGTACTACCATTGCTAATTATCGACTGCTAAAATTGTGACCATAGGTGTGGAACATTTAAAGTAAATAACCAAAACGGTTAGCTTATGACCAAAATGTTCTGGCAAAATTGAGCTTGGTTGACGGTGAGAAAACAGCTATTCATGTAAATAAGGATAACGAAGAAGAAATGTACCATTATTTTTTACCATATTCAAGTAATAACATATAGACAAATTTATGTGGTCAAAATTTGGTTTTAAAATAGTACCAAAAAAGGTTGAAATGGCTCAAATTCTGTTAAAAATGGTCCAAATTTGAATTAAGATAGCCCAAATAAACTTTACAATCTGTGATTGCAAAGAACCAAATTATGTTTAAAATAGCACAGACAAATCACCAAAATTAGCCTAAAATTATAAAAGTGTTGTTTACAAGTGGTTAAAAATCCTTCTAATTTGGATAATAGAAACACCATATGGTTAAAAAGTCACTCCAATTGAAATAAAAACTCACAAATTTTTGTTCAAAATTGCCCAACTTCGGTTCAAATACCATTATTTTGATAATTTATCATCTAAATTTGGTGAATATAATTCCAATCATCAACATCACCCACAAATTTGGCTAAATATCATTCCAATTTGGATTAATACTGTCCATATTTGACAACAAATTATCCAGTTTGGTTTACAAATCACCAAAAATCAGTTAAAATTTGCTCAAATTTGAATGAAAATAGCTCCACTTTGGATTAATCATCCATTACAGTAATAAGAGTATTATCATAAGCACAAAAAGTTCATAAGCACAAAAAGTTGATATACACCCCAACCAAAGTTGCTTCACGACTCCCCTGCACAAAACATTTTTTGCTTCATGTTCATGTGATGACTGTACAGAAATCAAAGCACCATTTTTAAGGCAAACACCTACCCTTTTGTGAATTTCCTTTCAATATACCTATGATTTTGACTGCCACTAAGTATTTAAATGTTCAAAGGTTACATCTAACACTGCGTAATGAACCTATTGATAACAAAACCTATTAAGAGTCACAGATAACACACTATGAATGAGCTCATTATGACCGTTTTAGAGAGAGAAAACGCACCTAGAATTATAGGTATCAAAAAGCAAAGTGTAAGTAAAGAAAATATTTCAAATGTTATTCAAATGAAAAACCAAAATGCATTATGGATACAATGTGGCATTTCATTTCTCACTTACACATAAAAAGTTGTATTAAACCCCACCCCACACTTACATGCATGACATCATAAATACATTTCAGCATCAACTGTCAATGCACAACAAATGACTGGGACTTGGATATTTCAGTCTTAAGATACATTTATAATCCACTTTTAGAAAAGAAGATATGTACCTGTCCATGCTATTGCATCTGAATATAAAATCTAGCACTTGTTAAAAAATACTTAGTCCATTGTAAACTACATAGATAAAACATGAAGATGCCTGCATGAAGTTTAAATGTATCTGCAGCAGAGATCCAATAAAGACTAAGTAAGGTAGTCCCCGGGCTGAACCCTATGGGTCCGTAGTGGGACCCGTAACAAAATATAGTTTGGTGGCTGTTATACCGTGTGGGCACGCAGGGCCCCACTCGTTCCCAGTCCGTTAGGCCATAGTTATGCTACTGGGGGCATTGGGTTACGAGGCTTTAAAATGATGGAAATTACCAAACAGTCAAATGACAAAACAGATCAAAGTTTGCATAGGCTTTATATATAAGGTTTTATTTTTTAGGGTAGGGAGAAGGGAGGGGGGGGGGGCATAAGTATATTCGTCCACCAACAACATTTTGGGGACATGTAACCCATCCCCGGGATCGCCACCTATAGTATTACCCAAGTATCGATTATTTGCAAATCACTTGCTCGGTACGCAGCTGACCATAACCAAAACTTTCCCGACTTGCTATCACTCGACTTCAGGTAGCCCGGAACTAATCAGGTATTAATCCGCAAGAACAAAATGAGTACTTTCAGTCAAGAGGCTGAATAAACATTTTTGATGGGCCGCCATTTACGAAGGAACAAGTCCAAGACTTGCATATTTTAGTAGGAGCATGAACAGATGAAAAGAATATGTCATGACATTGAATATAGAATTTGGTTAAAATCATCTTCAAAAAAAAAAATTGGGGAACTATTTTACCATGCAGCAATACTGAAAATAGTGTTATCAAATGAGGGTATTTACTATCTTTTGACTTCGGGCCCAAAACCTCCGGTAACCACCTTTTGAAATTACCCTCATCTAAAAGATAATAGAACGTATTTTTTCAGAAAACCTCACAAAAGTAACAAAATCTTTCGCTTTCTTGTATGAAAAAGACTCCAAACTTAACGCTTTTATCATAGGTTTCAATGGGGCAAATATTTAGCTCTGTGCTACCTTCAGTAACTTCGGTGAAGTGCAAATCGTGTTTTCTCCGATATGCGCTAACGAGAAGTGCCCCTATGGATTGAGCTCCGCGTCTCGCTATATGTATTGCCGGCAAATTTCACCTTCCTACGCATGTTATATGTCACGTCTTTAATCAAACTTAAAAAAATCAGTACATGAAACTCATATTATAAGTTTTAAGACGGACCAAAACTGACCTGGAAAGACGGCCAATTCGCTGACCTTCCGGGTACTACTTCCCCTGGCCCCCCACCAGAGCTTTGCACCTGGACCCTACCAAGGGAGCTTAAAATTTCCAGGACTACTTGTAAATATCAAGATAATTCACGCTACGCGTATCGTACAATGCCATGCGCGTCTGGGTAAAAGAGTGAAACTATATCAATTAAATTGCAATGCACTATACTTGAGGTTCCTGGGTAAAAGTTGGCCTATTTCCATTATATTACCTAAAAATGTTTACTCAGACCTTTGCGCCCCCACTTCAAATTACGCTCCGTTGCCCATGAATTTGAACCCCCTTCCCCCCCCCTTTTCCTTCCTTTTATATTTTATGGTGACGCATATACATGTACTTTTGCTTCCGTCTTTGGTAATTTTGAGGTAAATATACCACAAGGTAAAGGACCTCTAGACTGAAGCTGTATGACAAAATATTTAATTTTAATGACATGTAAGTGTATGGCACTTGGAAAAGAATAGTCAATTACCCTTTTTTGTCTTTTCAATATTCCCTGGTACAAAAATAAACCTAGTCAAGCAAAATGTAGATATTCAAGTAAAATATGCTGACTAATATGAAACAGAACTTGTGACACCGGATTGTGCCGGGCGTCCTCTTCCCTTGGCATGTTGACCAAGAACTATTCTTACTGCTATGTGCATGGGTGAAGCAACATTACATGACCTGATGACCCTCGGATCATGTTGGTCACTATTGAAAGGTTTTTTTGATGTGGATTTTTACTTTTATTTAGTTTTCCAGTACAATTTTGGAGAGCCACACGTAAAAAAATAAACTTATTTCAGCTAACCTTTAATGCCAAAGGATTAGGGAAAGATTTGATTGTTTAGTTCTACATCTAATCTTTACTCCAAATGGGTTCATGAAGTAACATTTTGATCTTTAAAGAAAAAAAGTGTTATTTAAAAATCACCTCGCTACATCTACATCTCATTTTGCTACTGACATCTCGGAACAACTAACAGACTAAACAGCTAAAGGTCGTGACTGAGTGAAAAAAAAACATCTTTCAAGTTTCAGTCTTTGAGGCGTAGTGTAGTGTAAACGTGTCAGTTGTGCATCCTTGGCAAATTGTTTCCATGTCCAGACTATTATTGTTGCATGTCCGATAATTTAAAGCTGTAAAGCTCACTTGTCCCCGGGCAGCCAGATTTAATTTATTTATCATTGATAGTAGGCCATGTTCCTCACTTTTCACATTGAAATTACATAACTTTTTACGCCATAAACTGATAACCTTGGCAAAATTAAATGGCTGTATATTGTGCTGGTGGCGGTGGGTTGGCCCGAGGTTGGGAAGATGTTTGTTAAAGCATCCACATCCAGTGTGGTGATCAAATGGGATGGGAGTGGATTGTACATTTCAAAGTTTTTAGGCAAATATTTACGTAAACGCAGAAGCACATGCCCCTTCCAAATTTTCAGATCGTACAAAATTCGGGCAAATTCAGTGACAAATTCAGCAAAAGTAATTTAGAAATTCAAAGCCTATATAAATTTCGGCAAGATTTGACATAGAATTTGGCAGAAATTCCTAAAGATCACCTGAAGTTTTTTTGCTCATCAAAATTATTCCTTAGTTGGTGTTCAATTTAATAATGACCCTTTTTTCCCTCTTCAAAATGTTTTGCTGTTTACGATATGGTCTTGTGTGATCATATGACCATATTACCATTTGAAAATTTGCAATATTCGGGCAATATGTTCGTAATGCAATTTAAAAATAATGATTTTACGGTATTTTTCTTAGTTGATAAGCCATTTCTTCCTCGCGGCCAATGCCCGGGTTAGCCCCCCCCCCCCACCCCTCTTTATCCCGAGGGATTCTTGTAAGTGATTTCTGGAGAACATTACCAAATAATATACAAATTTCTGTCATTGGATGCGAAGGACTTTGTAATTCAGCAAAAGGCATGTAAAATGTGTTTACCGTAATTCTAAGGTGCTTTCTTTTACCGTGATGATGATAGAGAAATGATGCCCAGAGATAGGAAAAATCAAGTGCGGATCCAGAAATTTTTCAAAGGGCGAGGGTGGGGGTTTACCACTTTTTGGTTTCTGCGTTGTAAGAGGTTTGATGCAGTTTTGTTTTTTGCTTTTTATGAAGAGGTCCCGGGGAAAAACATATAGCCAAAGACATAACTAAGAGAGATTACTTAGTACAAAACTGTGATCCATTCATCCCAAATTCCACATGAATAATTTTCCCACAATTTTACCGAGAAAACTTGACAGTTTGTTGGGATAATTTTGCAGTTTATTCGGAATTTTAACATTTGAAATCATTATTTTCCGAAAACTGTGGAAAAAAGTTCACACTTTGTTGGAAAAGATATAAATTTCCGAAAAACAGCATGATTCTCAGGACAAACTGCAATTTGCATTTATACTTTTCATGACTGAATAAGTTATGTTGAAATTCCAAACAAACTGCTCAATTCTGCATTTTGTCTAAAAAATCGTGCAGTTTGTCGGGAAAGTTATCACTTTCCTGGCAAACTACGAAATTGCGGGGAAAATTTCCCATTAAAGATTCACCTCCCGATTAAAAAAATATTTGGGCCTTAGACAAATATGTAGTCCCCTTAAATCATATCTAAATTTTTTCGAAATTTTGATCAACGTATCCTTGTTTAATAAAAACATGGTTGGAAAACTTTGGAGGACATTGTCTGCCTTACCCCTTTCAATACAAGGACCTGGCAGCATGGGGGCTTCCCCCACTTTTTTTGGATTAAAGGTAAGTTGAAATGTCTTTTTAATGGTAACTTATTGGTCATAAAATTCATACTCCCCCCACCCCAACCCAAATTGTTGCTATAGACCCATGCAATAAGGTACAACTCATGCGTTCTTCCTAAAAAACAGTGGTTGGCAAATTGTCGCCTTCCCCCCTCGTTCATATGGCGAGCCGCGCCTATGTTTAAGCTCAAACCAATGAACAGATACAAATGTAATATTTTAAATAAAAAGTTGTTCGTTAATATAGTCATATCGTTAGCGATTTGGATCCTGTTATACTGTTAATCAGTGATAATACGATCCTCAAAGGCACTCAGGGCGAAAGGACGGGGAACAGGGGGTCCCCCCCTCTACTTTTCCCCAATTATGAGATCCCACCTGAAATTATCTCTTTATAATATGCGCCCACTTTTCAAATTTGTGACCTCTTTGAAATTTGAAAAGAAAACCAATTAAAAAAAAAGGTTTTAAAAATTTCGAGGTCCCCGCAGAACTGGTTCGATAGGTTGCTAAGGCATTACCTGGCTACATTAGCTGATACTGTTTCACAACTGGCCTCTTAAATTTCAAGGATTTCAGAGATTATGTTTCAGAACCCCACTTCTGAGAAAGAAAACAAATCGCCACTCTTATGAGTTAATTTTGTTCGGAAATGTTGCAAAGCCTATGCAATTACATCTACATCCTAACAAAACACATAAATTCATGTTCCAGATTTATATCCTTGTATGTTAAGGATTTCAGAGATAATATCCCAGGGCCCCCACTCCTGAGAAAGAAAAAAATCGCCACTGTTGTGTGAGATAAATTTATTCGTAAATGTTGGAGGCCCATGCAATTACATCTAGGCCTACATCCCAACAAAACACATAAATCCATGTTCCAGATTTTTCTCCTTGCACAGTCATATATTGTTTTCAACACTTATCCATGCGACCGTTTTCACAATAAGAGCCCATATCAGATACATTGCATTTATACTGCATACTGACTTCATCTTTTGATGCCTCTTGTATTCACTATGTTATACCATGGAGTTAATTATTACAACAAATTCAACCCCAATGCCATCTCCATACATGCTATAAACAACTGTATTACTACTCAGTTCATTTATCATAACCGCAAATGATTCACCACAGAGGTCAAGTTAGATTTAGTTATCCATTCAGTTCGACAAGTGTCTATACCAACCAATTAACTCTAAATACGTTGAAGCAAAATGGTGGCAGCAATCTATACCTCAAAATGTTCGCTGTGGTCACTGGTCACTAAAATTAGGGCTATGGGGACATGGCTAAAAACGCCACCACTTTGCACAACGATTCACTTAGAGGGATTTTAGAGCAACTATGGCTGCGGGGACATGTATATGTCCCCATAGCCTAATGAGTCCCCATAGCAAGGGGATATGTCACTAAATGTCCCCATAGCCATAGTCCTATGAAAGTATACATATATATATATATATATATATATATATATATATATATATATATATATATATATATATATATATATATATATATATATATATATATATATATATATATATATATATATATATATATATATATATATATATATATATATATATACATATATATCATACTTTTGACTCTAATGTATTTTCAGAAAACGTATGCACCTGTCCGTATACCTTTAACCCTTTAAGAACAGCTCATGTTTTCATGTTATTGCATTACTAAATGCTTGTTTCATTCTTATATATAAGAAAATTCGCTTGACAACATACCATCAGTCATTTCATGTCAGTCATTTATTTGAAATTGTTAAATCAAGATGTTAAGTCTGGAAATAAAGAGGGTTTTTAGTTTTATTGTTACCTTTGCCGATCTATTAAAAAACAGATAATAAAACAATTCCCAAGTCAATCTCTTTATTTTGTTATTGGTCGGGACTGAGATGATAACACAATGGCAGATTTTGAAAGTACCCGTATAACAGTATAAGTTGGCCCCTAAAGACCCGTGAACGAGTATATGGACGCGGCGCGTTCAGACATCACTGGGTAAATTGCTTTTAAACCTATTGAAATATTTGACAGGCAAAACATTGAATCAAAATCTTTTAACGATTGACGACTTTCACAAATTTAGTTTTTCAGTCACCAATATGCAAGCTTTGCTTAGTGCTTTGTGATGTAGCTGGGAAACCTATATCTTCCACTTATAGACTTACAGGGAAATCCACAGGAAATCCACCCAAAATTCAGGAAATTTGGATTTTTTGAAAAACACATACGCTTAATGTTTTTTTCTACAAAAATCTGAGAAATAGTCAATGAAATTCAGATAATTTAGGAGTCTATTTTGCAGTTTCGAAATCCTTTAAATAATGTATGCTATTTTCTTACGTGAATCTCTTAATCCTTAAACAGTGATTTGTCTATTCAGGAGTGTAGAAATTCTTTAATATTTTATTTACCATAAAATCAATTTCTCGCAGAAATATGATTTAAGTGATTAGAATTTCTGAGTAAAAATTTAGATGTTTTAAAATTTATATATGGATTTTGAGTTGTTCGCCCAATCACAATAGATCTGTATCATATTGAATATTCATCACAATAGTTCTGTAGATATTGAATATTCATCACAATAGATCTGTAGATATTGAATATTCATGAGTCAAATACGACCAGCCATAACTCAAAAGCTAAAATATCTATTTCCAAAATTCAAACACAGTTCTGCCTAAAATTTTAAAGGATAAATTCAGCCTGAGGGGTGAAGCAAGTTCATCTTACAGCTGTACAGTCTTATATGAAAGGTGACTTCAAAAGAAAGAAAAAATCGTGAAGAAAGAATTCAAAAATCATATTCCGTGAGGCAGTTAGGAAAATATTTAATTTAAAGTGGAAAAACGACTAAACTTCAGATTACTTGTGACATAACAGCGTCAGATTCCTCTTTATGTATTCTATCCAGCGGCGTAGCAAGGATTACATTGCTAAGGTAACAATCCTCTCTGGGGGTGCATGGGGCAAAGTTATGATGGTAGATATTTTCAACGAACATTTTTGCACGTACCCCAGGGGCCTAGGAAGGGTCACCTCTCAGGAGGGAAAGGAGCTCCGACATTTCCTGTTACTAATGTGAAAATTGCACTGGTAAATTACGTTTTCATCAAAGGTTGCTGCTATTTTTAGAAAATTTCCTTCATTTTCAGGAAAATTTCTTCTATTTGTGGTCAATTTCCTTCAGTTTTCCTTAAATTTTATCCAAAACATTTCAATTTGATTTGACCTATTTCTGAATTTGACCTTTTAACATGCAATATAGCATCCAACGGTGAAGGTGAAGTCCTCACTTGTAAAAGCTCCCGTCCCCCTCAGCTCCATATGCCTCTGTCCCTTCCCTATGAAGTCGATTGCAGTGTCAACCCTGCATCATTTTATGACCGAACAATACTGCAACAAAATATGATAATTTTAAATGCAGCTATAAGTCACTGCGAATGAGGATGGGGTTGGTGTGGTAAAGTGGGAGGGAAGGGGGGAGGGGGGAGGGGGGAGGCAAGAATATGTAACTGGGGGATCACCTATTTCTGTTTCAATTTTACACCGTTTTCGCCATTATCAAGCATGGGTTTTTGCCGTTGTCAAGCATGGGTTTTTGCCGTTGTCAAGCATGGGCTTCCGTCATGGTCAAGCATGGGTTTTCGCGAATTTTTTCGGGCACTTTTTTGAATGCACATTCCTTTTCTGAATTTGTACTGTTTTTTATGGCCCGGGTTCTTTCGAATATCCGGGTCCAGGAAAAATCCCCCCCCCCTCCTCCTCCTCCCCCCCCCCCTCCCCTGTACTACTAACCGACCCTAAATAAAAACTACGAACTTTCGAAACAATACGACTGTTTGCTTATCAGCATATTAAGCTATTAATGGAAAAAGATATCACTATCTGTGTGCCAGTGAACTGATCATCTTTGTAATTAACGGTATCTAACATCACACCTGCTTTGTGATATATCTTTTATTTTGTATTGATTAAATCACCAATCACAGGCGACTAAATACGATATTTTCTCATTTTACAACATAGGTTTAATTTGTATAAGAAATAGAACAGCTATTTATACACTTACATTTTATATATGGGACGTGAAACAGAGTTTTGATATGCCCAAAACAGCAAACTACTTTTTTATATAGTGTTTATATATCGCGGAACGAACGAAATTACAAGTTAAGTTGCGTCAGCAAAGCCGTGGATAATTAAGGTAGGAACAAGAGAGAAGTTATTTAAGTGGGTTGTGTGAGGGGTGAGCAACATTGTCAGTAACATACATAAGCTAGACAAGTCTCGCCAATTCGGGAAATAAGTACTTTATAATTATTTTTTTAATGGGGACAAGCATATGGCACAAAATGCTTGTGAGGATTAAATTAATGCGCTCTGTACTCCCGGTTGCATTATCACTAGCGGAGACAGACGGTTCAAGAAAGTTTGAATACACAACAAAACACTCAAATACTGGGATTCATTAATATGACGTAACAAAATTTCCCGATAATGATTACGGCTTGTATATATGCATATCCCTTACAGTCATTCTAATACCTGAATACCGGATTTCATGGGCCCAGTGTATCGGATCCCAAATCGATCTGGGATCAAGAGCCACAAAAATTATAGGGAAGAAAAATTGTTTCAAATTTTTTAGAAACAATTTTTCATTTGAAAAGTTGGTCACTGAACTTAAAAGCTGGAAAAGAAGGTGGACTTCCATTTTTGATCGGCGATCCCAAATATCTATGCAGACTCAACGCGAACCCAAATATCCATGCGGACTCAACGCATGATGTTTAATTTTACAAAGATACAGGTGTTGAAAATGGCAAACAAGTCCTATCAAAATGGGTTACAAATTGATCGTTTTAACGCTTTTTGAATCTTTATTTGTTGATATGCGAATTTCTGAATTTGCATGTAATTCTTTAATATTAATATGGTAACTAAACGCGCATATAACGGCTGATGTAAATCTTTTGCTATTAATCATATACCACATCGCTTGAAGGAGGGCAGATTATATCCGCTTTTAATTTCTTGGAAAAGAAGATATCCTCCTTAGTTAAAACGAATGAAGACTCAGGGGGACAATTTTCCCATCCCCTGCCCCGCTTCCTACGCCTCTGGTGTAGACACGATTAAAATCAGACCAACTAAAACGTCACATCCTCCCATGTTTCAAAGTCTTGTAATTTTCTGAGATTTTTGGTTTAGAAATAGTGGCGTGCATGGCTAAACTTTTTTTGCAGAATAAAATTGGACCATTTTGCCGCTTTTTGATTTATTACATGTTGATATGCAAATTGCATGTAATCTTGTGAAAACTACTAAACGGACTGTCATGCACAGTACATCTTTGGCTTTTAAGCATGTACCATGCACAATTCCGATTTGGAGGGAAAAGTCGGATATTTTGATGGAAAGTTTTAGCAACACGCTATTTAAAGCAAATACTTTAGAAATGTTGACGAAAAAGTTGGATATTTTTTGGGGAAAAAATAAGAAATTTTAAGGAAAATGTAGGATATATTGAGTAAAGAATTTGAGATTTAGAGGAAAAAATAGGATATTTTGAGAAACAGCTTTGGCAATTGTGAGGGAAAAGTCAGATATTTTGGGAAAAATCTTCAAGACATTTTGAGGAATGTCAGTAACTCTTGACCTAATTTTAAAATTCGGGAAGGGGGGGGGGATATTTCAATCCAGAACAGAGCCACTTCCCCACCCTTATTTTACGCTTTCTTTTAAGGTCCTATTTGATATATAACATGTACTTGCTTGACCACTGAACTAATTATTACGAGACTATGCACTCAGGGGCGTAGCCAGAGGGGGCGGGGCAAAAGCATGAGCCCCCTTTCAGAGGCCCTGCCCCCTGTTGCCCCCCAAAATGAAATGACAGAATATCATAGTGTAATTGTTCATTGCATCATTAATCTCGCCCCCGCAAAATGTAACCCTGGCCCACTCTTGTCCCCCTCCCCCAATGTCAGTGCCTAGCCACGCCATTGATATCACTCAAACTTAAAACATTAATTCTACAAAAGCTTATTTCAAATTTCTCTTAGGGTTTTACATGGGTTTTTTTTTATTATCTTTTTAGTAGTTAATTTTTTCACTCATTTTATACACTGTTTAGCATTTTCTTTAACAACTTAGTTATTTGTTTAAATTTTTGAGGATCATTAGCATATTATGATTTATTATATATTTCTTTGTTCTATGTGCAGCCAGTGTTGGCGCCAGGATTTTGATGTTGGGGCAAGAGAGGGGTAGTTTTGTCTCAAAAGTATATCAATCGGACAAAATATGTCACTTTACAATAATTATGCCGCAAGTGAGGAAAATCGATCTCTCGTGGGTAAATCCCCCATGCCTCCTGTAGCGCCGGCTGTGTTGAAGACGTCTTTTAGACCCCCTCCCCCCTCCCTCCATGGTCCAACCACAAGCATCCTTTAAGAAACTCAAGGGGCACACAAGGCTCGAGAAGATGTCTTTTTTACCGTCAAGTCGGTAAATTTCCTAGTGGGCCTTTACTGAAGAGCAATAACAAACAACACACAAAGTTATGTTATACGAATGTGGAAAAAAACCCATTGCATCAAGCTCAATCTGTATCATGTATGAATCCCTTGGCTCTGAACATGAAGTCTGTGGTATAATGTGTGAATCCCTTGGCTCTGAACATAATGTCTGTGGTATAATGTGTGAATCCCTTGGCTCTGAACATGACGTCTGTGGTATCGTGTATGCATCCCTTGGCTCTAAACATGAAGTCTGTGGTATCATGTGTGAATCCCTTGGCTCTGAACATGACGTCTGTGGTATCATCCCTTGGCTCTGAACATAAAGTCTGTGGTATCATGTGTGAATCCCTTGGCTCTGAACATAAAGTCTGTGGTATCATGTGTGAATCCCTTGGCTCTGAACATAAAGTCTGTGGTATCATCCCTTGGCTCTGAACATAAAGTCTGTGGTATCATGTGTGAATCCCTTGGCTCTGAACATAAAGTCTGTGGTATCATCCCTTGGCTCTGAACATAAAGTCTGTGGTATAATGTGTGAATCCCTTGGCTCTGAACATGACGTCTGTGGTATCATGTGTGAATCCCTTGGCTCTGAACATGACGTCTGTGGTATCATCCCTTCGCTCTGAACATAATGTCTGTGTTATCGTGTGTGAATCCCTTGGCTCTGAACATAAAGTCTGTGTTATCGTGTGTGAATCCCTTGGCTCTGAACATAAAGTCTGTGGTATAATGTGTGAATCCCTTGGCTCTGAACATGAAGTCTGTGGTATCATCCCTTCGCTCTGAACATAAAGTCTGTGGTATCATGTGTGAATCCCTTGGCTCTGAACATGAAGTCTGTGGTATCATGTGTGAATCCCTTGGCTCTGAACATAATGTCTGTGTTATCGTGTGTGAATCCCTTGGCTCTGAACATGACGTCTGTGGTATCATGTGTGAATCCCTTGGCTCTGAACATAAAGTCTGTGGTATCATGTGTGAATCCCTTGGCTCTGAACATAATGTCTGTGTTATCGTGTGTGAATCCCTTGGCTCTGAACATGACGTCTGTGGTATCGTGTGTGAATCCCTTGGCTCTGAACATAAAGTCTGTGGTATCATGTGTGAATCCCTTGGCTCTGAACATGAAGTCTGTGGTATCATGTGTGAATCCCTTGGCTCTGAACATAAAGTCTGTGGTATAATGTGTGAATCCCTTGGCGCTGAACATGAAGTCTGTGGTATCATGTGTGAATCCCTTGGCTCTGAACATGATGTCTGTGTTTCAAAATGTCCTTGTTCCTTTGAAACTGTCACAGTAACTGCTGCAGATCCGAGCTCTAGTTGCAGATGTTTTTTGATCATGCGGACCCTGCATGAGATGGGAGAATCCAAGCTACAGACACAAAGGTCCCGGATACACTCGCCCCTGCATGAGATGGGAGAATCCAAGCTACAGACACAAAGGTCCCGGATACACTCGCAAGTGCCCTTCCAGCACAACAAATGCTACGGCTCTGCTCCTGATGCAAAGGGACCCTGTTGCAGACGCCAGTGCCCCTCCTGTAAATACTAATGCTCGGTCTGCAGATTTAAAGCCACTCCAATACAACTCAAATGCTCTTCTAACAGAAACAAAGGTCATACCACAGATACAAGGGTCAGTGGCGCCGCTCCCAATATTCCAAATATCAAAAAAAAAAAAAATGGTCATAAATCCTTATTTTTATTTTATTTTAATGTTAGGGTGAACAAACTTGGTGCCTCCCAGTGGTGTAACTAAAGGCTTAGTCTTAGCCTCAGGAAGGCATTTGGTCGGAAAGTGATTTTGTATCCTAAAGTCTGGTATGAATAGAAAATATGTATTAAATTATTGTTAAATTACGTAAAAAAATGCTGATGACCTTCTATTTTTTTTTTTTTTTTTTTGCTTTTCATAAATATTCCGACACAGAGAGGCAAGGACAGGACAGTTTTATAACATTTCCGACAGAAAAATCATCATAAAAATGTGTATTCTTGCCACCCCCTCCCCGTCCCCTTCCTTTAATATTATGACTCTACCAGCGCTGCTGACAAGAATCCCTGTTGCTAACGACAGGGCCCCTCCTTAAATGTTAGTGCTTTCTGCAGAATGATCCTTTCTGAATATAATTAACTTACACGTGAAATGATGATTTGATTTAGGCCAAAAGTCTTACCTGCTTATTAGACTGCTTCCTATTGTCGCACACTATGTGTTTCCTATTGTCGCACATGTGTGCTAATACGAAGCAACTAGTGTGCGACAATAACAAGCAGTGTGACAATAAGAAGCACCGTGCGTGTGACAATAAGAAACAGTGTGACAATAGGAAGCACCTAGTGTGTGACAAAGACAAGCAGTGCGACAATAAAAGCTGTGCGTCAAATAGGAGCCCGCCCAGCCGCCACTGTGTACAGCGTATTTTAATAGGTTGCACAAAATTTGTACAGTATTTGTAATCATATAATAATAACGAAGATCAAAAACGTACAAGAAAGAATTTGTTGCAACTGTCCATATATATTAACCATTCTATTACCCAGAGAATATTTTTTTAATGTCCATGCATCATGATTTTATCCAGAGAATATCATTACTGTCCACCAGGGGTTATCCAGAGAATATTATTACTGTCCACCAGGGGCTATTTAGAGAATAGTATTACTGTCCACCAGGGGTTATCCAGAGAATAGTATTACTGTCCACCAGGGGTTATCCAGAGAATATTATTACTGTCCACCAAGGGCTTTCCAGAAAATATTATTACTGTCCACTAAGGGTTATTTAGAAAATATTATTACTGTCCACCAGGGTTATCCAGAGAATATCATTACTGTCCACCAGGGGTTATCCAGAGAATATTATTACTGTCCACTAAGGGTTATCCAGAGAATATTATTACTGTCCACTAAGGGTTATCCAGAGAATATTATTACTGTCCACTAAGGGTTATCCAGAGAATATTATTACTGTCCACCAGGGGTTATCCAGAGAATATTATTACTGTCCACCAAGGGTTATCCAGAAAATATCATTACTGTCCACCAGGGGTTATCCAGAGAATATCATTACTGTCCACCAGGGGTTATCCAGAGAATATCATTACTGTCCACCAGGGGTTATCCAGAGAATATTATTACTGTCCACCAGGGGTTATCCAGAGAATATTATTACTGTCCACCAGGGGTTATCCAGAGAATATCATTACTGTCCACCAGGGGTTATCCAGAGAATATTATTACTGTCCACCAGGGGTTATCCAGAGAATATTATTACTGTCCACCAGGGGTTATCCAGAGAATATTATTACTTTCCACCAGGGGTTATCCAGAGAATATTATTACTGTCCACCAGGGGTTATCCAGAGAATATTATTACTGTCCACCAAGGGTTTTCCAGAAAATATTATTACTGTCCACTAAGGGTTATCAAGAGAATATTATTACTGTCCACCAGGGGTTATCCAGAGAATGTTATTACTGTCCACCAAGGGTTATCCAGAGAATGTTATTACTGTCCACCAGGGGTTATCCAGAGAATGTTATTACTGCCCACCAGGGGTTATTTAGAGAATATTATTACTGTCCACCAGGGGTTATCAAGAGAATATTATTACTGTCCACCAGGGGTTATCCAGAGAATGTTATTACTGTCCACCAGGGGCTATCCAGAGAATATTATTACTGTCCACCAGGGGTTATCCAGAAAATAGTATTACTGTCCACTAAGGGTTATCAAGAGAATATTATTACTGTCCACTAAGGGTTATCCAGAGAATATTATTACTGTCCACCAGGGGTTATCCAGAGAATATTATTACTGTCCACCAAGGGTTATCCATAAAATATTATTACTGTCCACCAGAGGTTATCCAGAGAATAGTATTACTGTCCACCAGGGATTATCCAGAGAATATTATTACTGTCCACCAAGGGTTATCCATAAAATATTATTACTGTCCACCAGGGATTATCCAGAGAATATTATTACTGTCCACCAGGGGTTATCCATAAAATATTATTACTGTCCACCAGGGGTTATTTAGAGAATATTATTACTGTCCACCAGGGGTTATCCAGAGAATATTATTACTGTCCACCAGGGGTTATCCAGAGAATATTATTACTTTCCACCAGGGGTTATCCAGAGAATGTTATTACTGTCCACCAGGGGTTATCCAGAGAATAGTAGTACTGTCCACCAAGGGTTTTCCAGAAAATATTATTACTGTCCACTAAGGGTTATCAAGAGAATATTATTACTGTCCACCAGGGGTTATCCAGAGAATGTTATTACTGTCCACCAAGGGTTATCCAGAGAATGTTATTACTGTCCACCAGGGGTTATCCAGAGAATGTTATTACTGCCCACCAGGGGTTATTTAGAGAATATTATTACTGTCCACCAGGGGTTATCAAGAGAATATTATTACTGTCCACCAGGGGTTATCCAGAGAATGTTATTACTGTCCACCAGGGGCTATCCAGAGAATAGTATTACTGTCCACCAAGGGTTTTCCAGAAAATATTATTACTGTCCACCAGGGGTTATCCAGAAAATAGTATTACTGTCCACCAAGGGTTTTCCAGAAAATATTATTACTGTCCACCAAGGGTTATCCAGAGAATATTATTACTGTCCACCAGGGGTTATTTAGAGAATATTATTACTGTCCACCAGGGGTTATCCAGAGAATATTATTACTGTCCACCAGGGGTTATCCAGAGAATGTTATTACTGTCCACGAGGGGTTATTCAGAGAATAGTATTACTGTCCACCAGGGGTTATCCAGAGAATATTATTACTGTCCACCAAGGGCTATCCAGAGAATAGTATTACTGTCCACTAAGGGTTATCCAGAAAATATTATTACTGCTCACCAGGGGCTATCCAGAGAATATTATTACTGTCCACCAGGGGTTATCCAGAGAATATTATTACTGTCCACCAGGGGCTATCCAGAGAATATTATTACTGTCCACCAGGGGCGTAGAAATCGGGGCCGTGCCCCCAATAATTGTTCCAGGGGGACCAAGTATAATTTCGGCCCCTTCAATAATGAAGGTCTTGATGAATTCATTTTCGAGAGTCAGATTTTCCACGGCTTTTCTTGGAAATCTGCAATTTTCGGGAAATCTTCTTCAATTTTGATAAAATTTCCTTCATTATTGTTTAATTTCCTTCAATTTTCTTGAATTATCCTTCAATTTTTGTGGAATTTTCCATCATTTTTGGGAAATTTCTTTAGTTTTCGAGAATTGTTTCCTAATTTCTATCGTTTTTGTGAAATTTGCTTTAATATTCATGCAATCACGTTCATTTTAAGGAAAATTTATATCAATTTTCGATAAGTTATCTTCCATTTTCAAAAATGGTCTTCATTTTTCATAAAATTTCTTCATTTGCACGAAATTTGCTTCAATTTTTGTGCAATTTTTGAAAAGTTTCCTTCAATTTTCTGGAAGAGTTTTTCAATTTTCGGGAACTGTTGCCAAATATTTACCAATATTTCCAATAATTTTACCTTACAAATTGTTTCTGGACCGTGATAAGAGACTCATACATTTTTGTACCGAGGTTGATTGAGACAAATGATACAATCTTCCCCCTCATATAAATCCTCCCCTTCCTCTCCCCCATGTCAAATACTTTACTACGCCGATACATTTAAAGCCTGATTTCACCCTTTCCACGCATTCTCTACAGGGCCAATACTGCGCAGGACAGATATGAAATCAACCAATCAGCATCGACTTATCCTGGCCTTCAGCTTGATCATTTTTATGGTGTATATCATTTTCTTCGAAAAATCAATGACCGTAAGTTTGTTTTACACCAACTGCTTTTATTCGAGCGTTCGATAATTACGGAGCCTTTATAAGGTGACGTGAAAAAAAACAAACATTATTACATAAATATTATTTGTTTATGCGATATCGTTTATACGAAATAAAGTTGCAATTATTCGATTGAATTATTGTGTTTATAGAAATAGTTTTTGTGTTATTTTGCGTTTACTAAGCTATTTGGTTTATACAAACTAATTCTTACGTTTATACGAAATAAATATTTCGTTTATACAAAATATTGAGCCTATTGCGTTTGTACAAAGTAATTGCGTTCATACGTAGTAACTGCTGTATCGTGCCGGCATGCAAGGTTAGAGGTCAGCGGTCGCCATTACGCGTATAAGTTATAGGAATCTACAGATTGTTCCCTCGTGGAGCTATTCAGATTAATGCATGCATGGTTACATGTACGCTGGATAGGCATGAAGGAGAAAAATGAGGCTATTAAAATCTATTTTTTATCTGTTGCTAAACGAACTAACTATTTCGTTAAACGAAATAAACTATTTTGTATAAACGAAAAAATTATTTTGTTTAAACGCAATAAACATTTCTTATAAACGTACAATATTTCATATAAAAGAAATAATTCATGCCAATATTGTGCTCCGACATCTACGACATTGCTACCCGCAGCGCCCTCACTCAATATTTCTTAAATAATGTACACGCTGAATCCGCAAAACCCCATTCCTGAAATAAACTCCGTACCTACAGTACAGTGGATGTATAATTGTACACTGTATGCATGGAGTATGAGGGCAGTGATGCGTACAATTTTGGTGGCCGAACTTTGGTGGCCGAAACCGAATATCGCTGATGTAAGGGCGCGAATCTTACATGTATTTCGCATAAACTCAAAATAAAATTTCGTATAACTAAATACCATTTTTGCTTTCATGTCACCTTATTAAAGTTTCGTACCTCTGTACCTGACACTCTTAGAACCCTTTTTAAAGAGTGAACGGCTCCGTCAAAAAAACAAAAAAAAAACAGACTTTTTAGAAATTTAAAAGAGTGTTTGTAAAAAACTTGAGTTTATCATTATTCAGGGATCACTAGAGTGATCAACTACTTCTCGTGATATGTAGAAAGGGTTATAACGTATAGGGTGTACATGGGACTGTAATAGTCAACATTACACGTAACAAGTGCATACCGTTTGTCTGTGGGTACATCCATGGTGGTTGCAATTACTCCCCACCTAGCTCCCTCAAGACAAAAGGTAAAGGTCCAAAATTGTACAAAAATGATGGACTTAATGACCTATAATTTCTTTTCAGCTCCTCAGCCTTCTAACCACGATTTTGACATATTTTAGGAAACTATTTTCGGTCATCAACATTTTTACTCTGCGACCCCCTCCCCTCGTTAATCCAAAAGGGTGGTTCATAAGCGTAATATTTGCACAAAAGTAAGGGACAACAATAAATTCACACTTTAATACATAAAAACACCATACAAGAAATATTGATAGGCTATGGAAAAAATGTGTGGAGGGGTTGGGGATGGGGAATGGATAGGTGGATATGCCCTATGTACCTCCAAATATGAAATGTGGGGACAGTGATGAGTGAATTTTGTGAAACATGTGGAAAATCAGAACACCGCTAATGTAAGGGCGCCGCTCAGTTTTTAATATAAGATGAACACATTAGACTCTAAGGTAAAGTTATCCTTATGTAATCCTTGTTTTTCCATTTCTAGATCAATTGCTGATCCCTATGGACGTCACAGATGCACTTCTTAACAAGGAGTTTGGATCCACGTGGGTCACAAACACATGACGTCACATCGTTTAGAAGAGGAAGGAACTTATCTCGAATTAACTCCTCATCAAAACATATTCGGGGTGTTGAACGGCACTCAGGAATCCGAAAGCCGCAAGTAAAGAGACGCGGGATTATCATTGTAACCACGAAGCGATCCGGATCCACCTTTATCGGGGAAATTTTTAATCAACATCCGGGAGTGTTTTATTTGTACGAACCATTGAAGTTCCTAACAAAGTTAAGTTTAACACATCAACACATTAATCAAAGTTTTAAAATTATCGGTCAAAAACTTATTGAAGATGCTTTGAACTGCCATTTTTCTGATGGTATTTCCAACCATCGTACGTATTGGTGGACATTAGCCAAAAATGAACATCTATATAACAAACACCTCCAATCAAATTTTACCTCTGAAGATGCCCTTACCGCCTACTCCATATTGTCAGGATACTGTTCTAATAGGGTGATGGTTATGAAAACAATTCGTATCCAAGACATTGATGAGCTCCGGGAGATTGTGAATAATTCCCTATATGATGTGAAAATTTTACATTTAGTTCGTGATCCGAGAGCTGTAGAGCTGTCCCGAATTAGGACAGGAACGAATGAAGAACTAATACGTCGAAAAGGACCCGGAGCAAACGACCCGTTAGATCTTTGTTTGCATTTGAAGAGAAATTTACTTTATTACAAAAATCCACCCAAATGGATCAGAGGAAAATATAAACTCGTCCGATTTGAAGATGTAGCACTTAGCCCTATTAAAATGGCGGCTGAAATACTTAAATTCGCAGAACTGGAGATGCACCAAAATGTAGTTAACTGGATTCAGAACAATACCAAAGCTACTGAAACCAATGGAGCATTTGAAACAAAACGGAATTCATCCAAAATTGTAAGTGATTGGCGGAACGAAATGCTTTGGTCCAAGATTAACTACACGCAGACTTATTGTAAAATACCAATGGAGTTTCTAGGATACAGAATTTTGCCATTGCCCGAAGACCAGTTTAACGATTCGTTTCCAGTGCTTGATTCCTTCACTAAATTCTAATTATATCTACCTCTGGTCCTCTGGCATTCTGAACAATCAGTGTACGTTATTGGCACTACCAATTCCAATAAGATTTCTTACTCTAACATTGACCGTAATACACTTATTTAGATATTCTAACACACTTTTTCATATTCATTTTGATTTGTTTTCGAACATGATAGTAGGGTGGGGGTATATTTCTGTAATTTTAAAAGTTTGAGTAAAACATCTGATTTTCTACTAGATGTTACTACAGTACTATATCCATGCCAAATTTGCAAGATTATTTTTTTCTGCGGGCCTCATACTGTCATAAGCATGTTCAGCTAGTCCGGTAGCATTCCTATTAATGGGAACATAAATGTACCTAAAAATGGGAACATTTTGCTACATCGCCATTTTGTGATATTTCCCATGATTCATTGCTATCCTAACGTTAAAGCCTTACGAACTGTTACATATTTCAAATTCGAAATACGTCTGTTAAAAATATCTTTGCTAGGGGAAACTTAAAATTCATGAAAATAACTTCATTACTGTCATGGATACAACTTTTCCACTCTCATTTGATATGTTCACCACGCCGTTTTCGAAATATTAGAAAAAATAGATAATTAGAGCTAGGCTTTTAGGCGCGAAACGGCCATTTTGAAAATTCAAAAATTATTTTTTAACATGATTGTTAATATTTCAAGTACATCAATTAGAGACTATGACATTTTTTTGCAAGATCTGAATAATATGACTGCATGACTTCAATATTCTCGTGTGTTATAAATGTTGCTATTAATAGGCATGCTGCCGGACTTGTCAGCAGTGGGTCTCAGGCTCAACATGCATGACATCTATTAATCCGGATTTATAAGCTGCGCTTTTTGTCCAAACAATAGCTACAAAGCGCAGGCAGGGGCGGAGCCAGAGGAGGGGCGGGAGATGGCATGGCCCCTGAGATTTTTCCGATGATGCTTTTTTACCATGATATAATTCTTAGTCACGGTTTACGTAAGTTTTCATCAATTTTCGGGAAAGTTTATTCAATGTTTGCGAAATCTCTTTCATTCAATCTTTAGGAAATTTCTTTCATTCTTGTGGAATTTTTGGAATATTTCCTTTATTTTGGGGTAATCTTTTTCGATTTACTACAATTATTTTTCTTCAATTGTCGGTAAATTTCCTCCAATGTTTGGGAAGTGTCTTTTAATTTTCGGTGATTTCCTTAAATCTCGTGCAGTTTTCTTCAATTTTTCGGACAATTGCCTTTATTTGGGGGAAAATTTTTATTTGAATTTTTTGATTTTGGTACATTTTCTTCAATTTTTGGTAAATTACCTTCAATGTTTGGAAAATTTCTTACATTCATGTGGCAGTTTTTCTTCGATTTTCGGTAAATTTTCTTTAATTCTCGTGCAGTTTTCTTCAATATCGGATAATATCCTTTATTTTATGGCAATTTGTCTTCGATTTTTAATAAACTGTCTTCAAATTTTAGTAAATTTCCTTCAATGTTTGGAAAATTTCCTTCATTTTTCGGAATTTTATTTTCAATTTTTTGTCAAATTTCGGTCAATTTTCTTAATTCTTGTGCAGTTTTCTTCAATTTTCGGACAATATTCTTTATTTGGGGGCAATTTTGCTTCGATTTTTGGTTAATTTTTTCAATTCTTGTAAATTTCCTTCAATGTTTAAAATTTTTCTTCAATTTTTGGTAAATTGTTTTAAATTTTTGGTACATTTCCTTCAATGTTTGGAAATTTTCTTTCATTTTTGGACAGTTTTCCTACAATTTTTGGTAAATTTTCTTCAATTTTGGTAAATTTCATTCAATTTTCCTTCCTTCTCGTGTAACATTTGGAAAAGTTCCTTCATTTTGGGATAATATGTTCTTCGAATTTTGGTAAATTTTCTTCAATTTTTCTTCAATATTTTTGATAACATTTCAATGTTTGGAAAATTTCTTTCAATCTCATTCAATTTTTAGGAATTTTATTCATTTAGGGATAATTTTTTTAATTTTCAGCAAATTTCCTTCATTTTGGATCAAGTTTCTTCAATTCTAGGTCAGTTTTCTTCAACTTTGGGGAAATTTCCTTCAATTGTTTAATGTTTGAGATATCTTTTCTTCGATTTACGATTAATTGTTCATCAATTATTGGTAATTTTCTTCCAATGTTTGCGAAATTTCTTTCACTTTGGGCGATTTCCTGAATTCTCGTGCAGTTTTATTCAATTTTCGGACAATTTCTTTTATTTAGGGCAATTGTTATTAGATTTTTGGTACATTTTTTTCCATTTGTGGTAAATTTCCCACAATTATAAGGCAGTTTTCGTTCAATTTTTGGTCAATTTTTGGTAAATTTCCTTTAATTAGGGGCAATTTTTTTCCAATTTAAGGTAGGTTTCTTTAAGGTAAGTTTTTTCAGTTTTTTGTGAAACTTCCTTTAATGTTTAATCTTTCCATCTTTGAAAATTATCTCATTCTCCTGCACTTCCTTCAATTTTTGGAAAATTTTCTTCGTTTTTGCGCAATTTATTTTCGATTTTTGATCAATTTTCATCAAATATCGGGATATGTTGCCAAATTTCACAAAAAAATTTAATAAATTTAGTAAAATTTCCTTCAATTTTTGGTTTTATTTCCCAAGTTTCCCTATCTAGAGAAAACCTTTCAAGGTGGACATTTTTCTCTGCTTCCCGCTCTAAGACCATGCATCCTCATTCCAATATGTTCCATTAATCGTGTCAAAACTGCTCATAAAACACGTTATCACATTATACCTGGTTTGGTTTGGCTTGGCCCTCCTAATATTTTATCCTGGCTACGCCCGTGAGCGCAGGTTAAAATGATATGGCCAGAGTATTTCGTTTCAAGTTTATACTGAATTATTATAGGTATGCTAGGTAAGTAATATAAATTAAATTAAAACTGGATAATCAATTTGTCTTGCAGTGTGGTTTGTGATTTTCTGCTACACACTATACATGCATATGCTAGCACAAATTTGCATACAGGCTTAGTATTTGACAAAAGAATGTATAAGTGCGCGTGTTGTATACACTGGGTAGTTACAGTGGTGATTATACACAAACAAAGGGAAGATTAATGCAAATTGGCTATGTATTACTTACACAGTAACAATTTGAAGGAAATAATTTAGTCCAATAATGGTTACTATGACGACATTCCTTTATGAAAAGGTTGAAATTCTTTTAAAGTCGTTATTTACACCTCTTACTTTACAAAATGTCGGTCGTGATTCTCCAAAACCTTCTTATATATGAATAATCGTGATGTTTTTGTTGTAAAAGTACTTTTGGTTATTCTAACCCTAAATCTTGGTTAAAATTCAAGTAATTAAATAAATTCTCTTTGGTTAATCAAACCAATTTATCCTGGTTAGATTTGGAGATTATTCACCACTGGTCAATCAAGCAGGTTAACCACTTTTCCTGGTCAAAATAACCAAAAAATTCCAATAATGGGGGTATTTTGAACACTTTATCTTGGTCAGTACCAATTTCCCCCAAGGAAATATTTAGTTAATCTGTTGCAACAAAATTAATAGAATAAATGCTGACATTTGAGCATTTTCGAAGGTAAGAAGTAAACTCTTTTAGCAATCTAATAACCATGCAGACAATTACTGTACAGTACTGTACTGTAATGCCCTAGCCTAACGAGTATCACGCCTAATGTTAAGTCGCGACATCCCTTGGTTATAATTATCTTGTTATAACTATCTGCATGGTCATTTAATTTCTTAATTGCGAAAAGAAATGACAGATTACCTTAAAAAATATCTGTAATGTTTTTAGGTCCCATTTCCCTTGGTTTTCTGCAACAAATTTGATGGCAATGACAAGCGAACTTTTTTGTCGTTTCAACACGTTCTTCATCTGCATTTTGTACATGTTCGGCATATGCACAAGTACGAGTATCCAGGGTTGTTTGTTACTTAGCAACAAATCTGCGTTGACCAATCAGGGATTGATCAGTAAGTAAGTCACTAAATCAACCACTGTTTTCTGGTGAGCGTATTGCAGTCTATTGTTTCCTGGTTGTTTCCTGGTTGTTTCCTGGATAGATTAAGATTGTTCCCTGGTTATATTAACCAGTGCACCACAACTGGTTATCAAAGGCCGTGGACATTGACTTGGTTGTCGATGTTATGTCTGTCCGTACGTCGTTCCTTTGTTCTCGTCCGGGTCGTATTAAGTGTTTTGTGATAGCATTGTTACTATCATAACCGATTACGCAGGTGACGACGCCGTCATTGTAATTGTGTCTTCACTTGTCGTCGTCGTCGTTATATTAAGCAGGATAATGTTACTCTTCGGTTAACCAGGATGCCAGGATGATCTAACAAGGGTGTTTTAGAGTGATATGTGCTGTCACACATAACGTATTTCTTTAAATTAGAGTTCTCTTTAAAATTTTATTTCCAAAATGCTTTGATATGAAGTTCTAAGAACTTGAATCATTAACATAATATACAAATAAAAATTCATAGACTGTGAAGGGAAAATTACTTCAAAGAGGATAGAATATTTGAAATAAGAATAAAGAGAAAAACATTAATATTCTAATCTGTACTGGGTGTATGACATCACATTTTTACAGGGCGTATGAACAAAATGGCCGCTATCATGTAAGTTTTTATTGACATAATTAATGTTTTCTTAAATTAGAAAATACATGCTTGTCTTGTACGGTGGGAAATTTCTTCAAATGACTAAATTATTATTTCTATCATACTTTAATGAAGAAAATCCAGACTTTATGTGTCCTTTAATTATGGAATGAAAAACTCTCTTCTGTTCATTGGTTTAAAAATCGGGGACATTTGTCACCACTACGACCCCAACCACACCCCACCCCTTCCGAGAGAACTTCACCTTCCTGGTTAATTTGCCAGCTGGAATTGGGAAATCATTAACATAAACTGAAAACTGTGGTAAGATGATATGATCTGTTGGTTAAATTTCCCAAAAATTGGCCAATATTTCCCAAAAACTGACCAAGATATTCCTCAACACTGGGCAAAATTTTAGAAAATCAGCCAAAATTTCAGGAAATTGAAAAAACTTTCGAAAATGAAGGAAATATTTTGAAAATGAAGGAAATTTTTCCAGAAAATGAAAAAGGGGATATCCCGTTTAGTAGCAAGCTTTGATGGAAACTTAATTTACAAGGTATCAAAATGAAAACATCTTATGAGAAAGGGTCGAATGATGAAGACATCTTACAGCAAAGTGTTTAAATCAGAACATCTTATGTGGTAAGTCTCTATAATGAAAACAATTTATATGACAAAAGTTAAAACGAAAACGTATTATACAGTTATCTGACAAAGTGTTCAAATGATAAAACAAAACTTAGATATTAAAATGAAAACATCTTATGGTTGGAAAGGGTATGCATGGTGCTAAACTGAAATCCAAATGCAAATGTGTTTAATGAAAAGATCTAATAAACTGAGATTTTTTGAATAAAAATATCAGATTTCAAGATTGTAAGATATAAACATGATACCAAGATGTTAAAAAGAACGATAATACCTAGTAGTCTCATCGTAATCTACGCATGCGTAGTGCTTTATGATGAAAACCTCCTGCAATGACTCAAAGCTGAAACAATCACACAGCACATAAACCTGTCTTACGTTGCAAGATGCTCTGTGATTGGTTGTTCCCAACCATGAAGATGTTTGGCAAAACACACCACAAGCATAAATTAACTCAGGAATCTCAAATAAATAAAAAGTCACAACTGGTTATCAAAGGCCGTGGACATTGACTTGGTTGTCGATGTTATGTCTGTCCGTACGTCGTACCTGTGTTCTCGTCCGGGTCGTATTAAGCGTTTCGTGATAGCATTTTTACTGTCATAACCGATTACGCAGGCGACGATCCTGTCGTTGTAATTGTGTGCTCACTCGTCGTCGTCTTCGCAAATGCATTTTCTGTTTATTCATTCTATATTCTTTATTTATTTCCAACCAGTATTTTTTCACGGCAAGCATGAGATGTTTGATACCTTTCTGAAAGTTCGTTTCGGGTTAGCGTCGTTTAATGGAATAGTAAACAGGTAAAGGGTTAATGAATAACGCGCTATGCATTCGGTACAGGATAATGCATAGAAGCTGGGTACATATTGAGTGATGCACGAGGGCGGAGCCTAAGTGCAACCAGCGATATGTGCAACCAGCTTCTATGCAATATCATGTACCAAAGGCATAGCGCGTTATACATTAACCCTGTCCACACTTATTTTGACTCATTTTGATTTTAAAAATCGCAAAAAATTTGGGAAATACATTGGAAAAAATACACAAAATAATACTTTGGGAGTAATTTTTTAAGATCATGACAATTAGGGTGTTTCAGCTGACGTCACTTTGTTTACATCGCCATTTTGTCGGGCGAGAATGATCGTCTGCTGTACATTTATTTAGATCTACAAACGCTTGCAAGTTGTTATATGATCATTTTTGTAAGGTAATAACGCCGAAATTTTGCTGTGCGCTTGGTTGCACTAATAGACGTGTGCCGGGAAATAAAAAGACGTTTTCTCGATTTCCATCTGATTGATGAGGTCGGACATCCGGGAATGTTGTGGTGCACGGCGACGTAACAATGCTTTTTTGACGATCTCAAACTTTAGTCAAAGGGGAAAACAAACAGTCAGTTATCATTGCAGTCAATGGGAAAAAAAAACTATTTTTTTGTCATTTCTTAACAATATTGGACATAATTTATTTTTCTTCACAAATGTTGTGTATTAATTAATAGTTTCCAACATATGTGAGTACCATTAATTTTCGCTGACTGGCTAAGGCAACACAAGTATTCATAAACAAAAAATATCTCCTATTGACTGTAATGATAAAGTTTCCCCTTCAACTTAGCAAAACCGCACTGAGCCCGTACACGGTTACGCCTCTCCGACCTCGAGAATCCTGATCGAGTCGTTCGAAGTGGGTTTCTACATTTATCGTGCGTCGTTTAAAAAAAATATGCTTATTGTACACCGAGGAGAAGAATTGAAAGTTTAGACGCGCTGCCAACAAAATAGTGTGCGTGCATGATTTAATGCGCTCATACATTTAGCACAGAATAATGCATGATGATTCGCAATACATTCCATATACTAGGTAAATATGAATATTGTTTTACTCACGAGTCAATGGCACTAGTTGACCAGGGAGTTTAATATTTACAAAATAGATGATAACAATTTGGTAAAGATAACAAACCAACGTAATCAAATTAGGTGTTATCGAGAAGTGTACTATTGTTAGAATGGTACAACTCACAAGCGACATGATGGGACATGCTCATCAAACATACTATTCTATAATTTCCAATGCAGAAGAGTTATGGGTTTCACAAAAATTTTTAATTTGAATTTAAATCCGTATAAACTAAATTTTAACACACACATAAAATGCTTTTGCACACGATAAGATATGCTACAATCGATACCATGTTGGGACAAAAAAAGTTTTTACAAGTTTTACAAGTTTTTTTTGTAAAAAAGCGCGAAGGGAAAGACACTTTGTAACAATCATATACACTTAGCCACAATTACAAATGTAGTGTATGTCCAGATCTAAAAGATATCTTCCTGTTCGGACTAGGGTTTGTCCTCTTCAGACTGCAACTGCTGTTGCTGCTGACCCGATCATTCTGCATTTGATTATTTTGGTAAAATGAACTCTGTTTTCTTAGAAATGGTTTCCTAACACAGATAACACTATCAATTAATCCATTTCGAAAATCTTTATAATTGAGCGCATATATCACCGGGTTAAGGCACATATTACACAGTACACATATTAGCGTGAATCTGAATAGAAAGCCGTTAGTATCCACCTCAGCACCGCAATTGTAACTAAGATATACTACACTATCAGGTCCCCAGCAGACGATATACACAAGTGAAACAGTCACCATTGTTTTCAATACATTTCGCGATGCGACAGTTGCCACGTGATTCCTAGACTTACTTGCTTGGGATGATCTCTCTCTGCCAACATTTTTGGGCGTTTTCGGTGACGTCGAAATTTTCGGTGCCGTTGGCGGTTTCGGTGCCTTTGGCACCTTTAGTCCAAATTCACGGCGTAGGCGAAAAATGACGCTTGTATAAACAAATACCATAATACTTAATGGCGATAGGTAAGAGGTGATGAATATCACGATCCCATATGTCATCTGAACTGTTTTGTTTGGCCACAGAGGCATACATTTCAACCCATCGCCATCATCTTCAATTACATTAACCAGGAACCAGGGCGTTTCATGAATAAAGCCTGCAATCCAAGGCACGATACATAACCACTTTGCACGTTTTGTCGTGAAATTGATTCGATACTTTATTGGATGAATTAGGGCGAAGTACCTGTCCATCGTTAAAAGAATAAGGTTAAATGTCGATGCTATTGAAAATACCCACAGCAGATACGCGGAGTTCCAGAATTTACACTGCAGTAACGCAAGTGCAGGAGAAACAGGTAGGGGCGGTCTCTTTATTACGAAAATTCCGAAAGTCAACACACTGTTAATAAAGTCAATTACTGATTGGTTTATAATTAAAATACTCGCTAATGAAAGGAGCAATTTTGTATTCACCAAAACATATATAACCAGTCCATTCCCCAAAATACCTAGAATTGCAATCGTAATGTAACACACATCCAGTAGCATAGGCTTATCGTTTATTGAGGAGTCCGTATCAGGTATTTGAACCGCTGTCATAACAACTGTTGTCAAATTCTGCAGATTAAACATGGTAGCCATCTTTGACTTTGCTGATGATTTCTTCAGTAATAACTAGATGTTGAGTGGTGCTGAACTTAGTCATATTCAGCTACTCCATCTTGGAGGAAAAAGAAAGAAAAAATATATGTCATTGTTTGCTTACACCCGCTCGTTAGATCTCCCAGGATGCATTGCCAGGAAGTATTTTATGAATAAGGAGCGCCATAAAAGTCAAATATTCATGAATGATCTGTAGGCTAACCATCTGATTGTGTAAATACATTTGTACGAAATAAATGTCAACGAAAACGACAAATTGTACGGAAACTTAAATGGTATATGGCCGAAACCTATTTCTTCAATAGCTCTGGGACTCCCGGATAAACTCTGGAATATACAATTGAATATTTGGGAATGATGAAGAATGTTCATAGCAAAGCTTTATATAACAATTTAAATAATGGTAAATCTTTATTACACGTGTATATATGGTACATTTATCTAGAGAAGGAATCTTAGTAGAATGTCTTGTGTATAGAGAATGCATTTCGTCGTATGGTGTTTACAAGAGAAATCGAATATTACTACTTCACTTCTCTTTGCTCTTAGATTCAGTGAAACTCACCTCGGAAGGAAGGAATGGGTCAAGGTGTCCTTAACTGTTTATTCAGTTTGCGTAATATCTATATTTCAATGAGGCATTAGTTGTGTTTGTATTAATTTAAAGGATTCGCTCATGGGTCAAGCAAGTCCATCTTATATGAAAGAGAATTCAAAAGAAACAAAATGGTGAAGAAAGCATTCAAAAATCTTATTCCGTTAAAGTGATGTTTAAGTTTGAAGTTGGGAAGTTGTATAGAAACAGCTGGATTCAGACTAGTTGTGATGTCACAGCCTCAGATTCCTCAGTCTATGTATTTTATCATATTTTTCCTGCTATTTTGGGGCTTTAAAACCATTGGATATGTCAGGAAAGTAGTAAAACAGAATCTTGTAAGGGTAATTATAATTTACTATCTGAAGAAAGTTCGAGGGAAAATAATTGAAATAGGTAAAAAAGTTAATTGTCTTTAACAATTGTTACAAATGTGCGGATAAAGGCGCCAATCCTCCATAGTAGACTCACTACACCTGCAGTCATTTCTACAAAGATAACACAGAGCTTTAAACCGTTAAATATCGACTTAAAGGATAAGATTTTTGAATGCTTTCTGCAACATTTTGTTTGTTTTGAAGTTTTTAAAATGGACTTGCTTGACCCCGAACTAATTCTTTAATTAATTTGGTATCTTTTTTAAAATATGGCGCTCTAGATTCAAGGGTCAATTTTCGTAAATAGTATGAATTATCACATATCCAGGGAACCATTTATGTTTGACAATATGTGATCGTAAAATTCGCAAGAGTTAGCCAATTGTGGGTGAAAACATGCAATGAAATATTTAAAACAATAGGTCAACTGTTGACTTAAAGCCAATACACTTTGAGTGTAGTGTAGATCGATAGGCATAGGTGTAGGCACGCGTTGGCAAAGAAGAAATAAAACAGCAAAATGCAAGAATTGAAACATAAATGTCTTGACAAAATATGAGAAATACTAAATGAAAATTACCAAATTAAAAAGAAGATGAAAAATTTAGAGAAAGGTACCATGTGGAGATTTGTTACGGGTTTGGTATAAGCTTATGAAAATATGGATTAATAAATGTATGTCTTTACCTTTGCTGCAAAAAGACTGCGCAAGTGTGACAATTTGGAATATATCCTTTGCTTTCATTTATACTGTACAGGCTAACTCGTTCTACCGATATCAAAATATAACTTCATGATATTTGTCGCAATATACAGGCTACTATTACTAAAACAAGTTTTGAAGTGTACGTCATTCGTCCATTTCAATTGAAAAATCACAGCAACAATATAACCGAGAACAGAATCCCTGGTCTAAAATCTAAAACCTCAAGATTGCTGCAAGAGAGAGCTCTCGGTAATTGTACGTTCATAGTTATTGTTTTTAAATGTATTTCACATTTATCTAACATTTATCTTGGGCTGTAATATCCGATTGGTACAGAAGCTAATATTGGCTTAATAAAAATCTGTATTCATTTTAGAATCATGACAACGAAAAAACGGAAATGAACGCTCCTCGCTTAATCACAATACAAATCGGCATTATTAATTTTTTATTCTATAAATTGGCTTCCCATTTTCAACAATGCATACAAAATGAAAGAAGTACACACAAAGGAGATAATAATAATACAGTTGGTAAAAACATTGGGATTGGTTTTCAAAGTGCATTCAACTTGAAATATTGTTTCCATTTCGAGTTCCATGAATACGATAAAGGTTAATTGTCTGGCTTTACACAGCTCACTCATTTCAGTTCTATGTACAAATCTACTGCAGAAGATGGTCGCCCTCCTTTTCGCTTTCCCCAAGAATGGTTAATGTATACTAAAGGAAATTGATTTGACTTTTTTCCTTTATTAACGTGTTTTCATATATTCTTCAATTGTTTATTCTTCAATTGCTATCATATATTCCCCTCAAAGACCCTGCCTTGTAGACTCCTATAAAAGTGTAAATCTTTTGTTCCCCCTCGGCATAACAAAATAAAAAATCATGGTGACGGCCATTAAGAGCAAGATAAGTTATTTAGAGGGGCAAACCATGGTGGTGGTTGGGGGGAGGGGGGGTAGTAACCTTTTGAATCCGCATGGTTGTATTCTTTATTTACAAAAGCATTGATTATCATTTGTTGTTGTATTTTGGAGGGTGTCGGGGGGGGGGATTTTCACAAATTATCCATGGCGATTTCACTAATGTTACTGTCCGAACCAAAAACAAACTAAGAACTATGGAAATAATATGACTGGTTGCTTATTAAGGAAAAGGGTTGTCACTGTATGTGCGTGGCAGTGAACTGTTCATCGTTGAAATCAACAGTATTTAACATTATAACTGCTTTATAATAGATCATGCATGGTATATATTAATGAAACACCCATCACATGCGACTAAATACGATATTTTCCATATCGAAAGAATTTTTTTTTTTTGATATATGGAAGAAATGTGACGTATGAACAGAAATACACCTCAAAATGCTTTTGTTTTTCTTTATATTTCTTCCCTTTTAAATTCAGACCTTCAAAATGTTCTATTGATTAGTAAAAAAATCAATTCATTTAAATATAATTATCTTCTTATTTACAAGGAAAAAATGGCAGAGGTTTAAATAAAAAAGGTTTATATAAAAAAATAGAGACTATGTTCTGTTTATACATCACAAAAGTAACACAAAATTGCATATTTGTACAAAAATCTTCAAAAAGTTGTAAAATTGCAAATTGTTAATCGATTTTAATGATGGTTGTTTGCTTTCTCCATTTCTTTAGTGGATTTCGATTTAGCTAACGTTGCTTCGTATATACCTGTCCACATACCTTTATCCATTTATAGGTGTGTACATATTCTGATGCATTTTTTAGTTGGCACAGATCAATTATACAGCTGTTTACACAATTCTCTAATTTAATGTGGGAGTTTAAACATTCTTTGAAATTTGCAGAAAACAAGAAACAGCTTTTCAGATATTGCGGGACGATCAAAATAAGGGTGTTCTAGTGACGTCATGAGGTCACATGACTTTATTTACATCGCCATTTAGTTTGGAAAAAACACTGTCGTCTGCTGTACACTTGATGAGACGTATGTTTGCACGTAGTTGTATAAGATTATTTTTGTAACATGAATCTTGCTGTGCCGTTGGTTGCACTAATAGATGTGTGCGGGGTAATAAAAAGACATTTTCTCGATTTTCATGTGATCCTGATCGACGTTCGAATTGGGTTTCAACCTACAGTACACACTAAGATTTGCAGCGAGCACTTTATGTATGTCGGGTTTGTATGAGTATAGCGAACAATCAGCTGGCGTTAACGTTTAAGTTACTCTTCGTATAGCCGGTAAAATATATCAACCTTAAGGAAAATATAAAGTAAAATCAGAAGCGAACACAAATTGTACTTAATACAATTTGCTGAACTGGCACTGGTAGGTTAGCATGTAGTATGTTTGTTGTACGTGTGATGTGACTGAGCTGTGTGAAGACGCGTAAAACGCAACGACGCCGCTGCCCTGCAAAATAGCTTCCAGATGAGTTAGAGTCACGTGATGAAATCCCTCTATTGACAGATCTAAGCTGCGTTAGCATGTTAACACAGCCATGAATAATTAGGCTGGGAACAAGGGAGAATTTATCTAAGTGGAAGGGGAAAAGGTGAGCGGTATATTTTTGCGGAAGCACAATAATTATCAATAACATGCATAAGCTAGATAATTTTCGGTAATGTGTATTATTATCTGTTTGTAAAACATGGCACAAATTAGTACATCCTTGGTGGGATTAGAGAGCGAATCTCTAGAAAATTGCTTGAGCCGTCATCAATAAATCCGATTAATAGTAACGTCACTTCCACGACTGTAATTGGTTGACTTTCTGGTGATTGTGTATATCTTCGCCCAAATGGGTCGAACACATTTTAAAGAGCAAAGACAATTCCTCACCCATCTCTAATCACTTGTTCAAGATATTTATTCTTAATTTATTTTGAGCTGAAATTCGGCTTTTGTGGCTCCTTACAACTCCTAATAGCCGAGGGCATTTCACAACTTTGTAGCTACAAATTCACACATAGGCTAATTCTTGATCTGTTGATAGTAATTATTTATACGTCATAGGATAGCATTAATCTATAGTCATTCAAAGGTCAAGGTGCTGAAAATTGAATAAAATATTTCTAAAGATTGAATTCTCGTCAATCAAATTTATTGTTTTAATTGTTATATTTTGTGTAGCAAAGTTGAGCACCGGTGCTAATTGGTACGTAAGTTTGTGATAACTCAAATTGCATTTCGGCTGAAAAATGTAATTTCTTAAAGAAGGACAAACTATCTTCGCTATTAAAAACCAGGTATATCGTGTCACATGGGGATAACTATACAATACATTTCAATGTTTCTGATTGGTCTATAAATTCAAAAACAAAACTACCAGCCAATCAATAACCGTCGCGGAAGTGACGTTGCTGGTATTAATTATAATTATCGGCGACGTTTCAATCAAGTTTCATTAGGCAAGATTCCTTCTGTAACCAACAAAATTATCAAAAGAGAAGACAGTCTCAGGGTTGTCAGGTTTGCTACAAGTTTACCGGCCAAATATCCATTAAAACTCAGCCAACAAACGGCCAAATCAGTTTCCAATCAACTAAAACATTGAAAAGAAGTACAAAACAAAAGCAAAATACAAGATAAAGATATATGTTTGTTTTCGCTCCTTCACACAAAAATTTCACGAAGACAAATGGAAAAATAAAATATGTTATGGCGTGATATAAAATTCACAACAATATTGGGCCATTCATTAACGGCAATTTGGAGCCTTATGATCAACCCCAGGAACTTCGCCTTCCATACACTCATCTGTATATCACCTCTTGCAGCTGCTAATGACTGAAACTGGTATGATTGCAGACCAAATACTTCCTCTTCCTTGTCAATATTTTTGCCCTCACTCTCATCAAAAATGGACGAAGAACAAAACAAATTTTAGTCTTATTTCTTCTGAGATATCTTCAGGCCTTTCAGACACTTTTGATGCATTCAACTCATCACGAGAAATATCGGATATTTTTAAAGATTTTGGTACAGCGCCTCCTATTAACTTTTAGTTAACAAATATGCACTGGTTGTTCATCTCTCATTGCCTTAGTGTGTAAGAGAAAATTGGGATCAAAAAATCTTTATATTGGAGCATCCGTGTCAAAATTATTGAAGTGGCTACCAGGTCGCAGTTTTTCACAGCATAATTTATGACCAAAATAGTAGAGTTTTTCTACATCGCTCACCATTTCCACGTCAATTTACCTGCAAACTCAATGGAGAACCACTGGTTGATTCTGTATCAGAATTATCGAGGTGGATTACGATACATCAATGTATGACACCTCATATAGTGCAAACAAAAGGTATCAAGGCAGTTTTTTACCTTTCCCTGACGTCAATTTTAACGAAAATTCTGCAGACATGCCTCTAAGCTAAATTTGTTAAGTTTGACGTCATGATGTACTACAACGTACTATATAGTAAAGAGGCCTATGTCGCATGCGCTTAATGAGTCCTACCACAACATGCGCACAGAGAGCGTGACGCCATTCGCCTATACTACGTATAGGCTGAGAGCTTCTGTACAAAAAATCGTGATGCATTTATGGATGCCATACTTGTTGCAGCATGGTCAAGTATGCGAGGCCGGTGGACAGTGCATGCGTAACGGGCCGAATGACTGAGTGATAGCAGAGAGTTACGTCATTCAGCCTATATTTTATATCCACTTGGTTGGAAATGCGACCAGAGGTCATCAGACCGCATAACAACTGCGCGCATTCACCCCGCATTGGAGTGAAAACAAAGCGATCAGCTGTTTTGTTTACATGTCATACGTACCGAACACAGTAAACGAATACGGACTTGTATCGCGCAAAGGTTTTGTTTCACTCCAGAAAATGACGTCATCTCCCGGATGTGATGTGGCACCAACCAAGTGAATAAGCCGAAGCTTCCAAGAGAAGCCCGAGCAGATATGTCGGTACATTGAAATTTGGAGACAATAAAAATAGGCAAACTGCAAATTTAACCTAAAAAATAAAAAGTAAAATTCTTCACACATTAAGATCAATTATATTTATATTAGTTTTAATCATAACTTGTCTGTTTAGTCAAGATTAACATTCATTTTATTTCTAACAAGAACACAAAAACAACGATTCCTTTCTACAGCACATGCAGGACGGCCACACTTTAGCGCAGCGTTAGATTGTAGGCAGGCATGTATCGCACTTACTAGCATATTTCAAGAAAAATACGACGCGAACATCTTTTCTAATAAGGGATAAATGATCAAACTAATAGATGTCTTGAGCAATTTTAGTAGACCTTAAATAATGTGCTATCTTAATTGTGCCAGTTGTTGTTAAACAGTCTGAAGGTAACGCCGCGGCGTACGTACGTCGTTAACCAGAGAGCGTGACGACATTCGCCCTATACTACGTATAGGCCGAAGGCCGAGAGCCGAAACTTCTGTGCAGAAATCGTGGTGCATTTATGGACGCCATACTTGTTCCTGCATGGTCAACTATGCAAGGCCGGTGGACAGTATAACGTAACGGGCCGAGTGACTGAGTGATAGCGTATACCGGCTGGGCCGGGCGGAGAAAACAACAAGATACGATAGAGAGCGACTTTTAAAAATATTTTTCATTCCACTGAAAATTGCTTGTTTGAACTTTTCCGTTTAGATTAAATGGCATTGTGCAGACATACAAACCAGCCAAGTTTCTTTTTAAGATTTTTTATTTTTTGGGAGGATGGGAACTCTTATCATTAAGAACAAAAGTCATAAGTTACAGAATTAACGTTGAATCATTTTGTCACTAACTTCAGGCCTACCACTTGCGTTGTTTCACTGCAGTTCTGCGAGATAATTTGAAATTAGATTGGCATAACTTTCAGACGTTGGCATGGTTTCGCCATAGAATAGACCTGTTTAAACTCAGTATAAATGGGTTCTGGCGTATGTTTGAAGAATTTGAATCAATTTTTAGCCAAATTTCGAACATGCCGCATCGCTGGTCCTAACAAATGTCCAGGTAGGCCAATGCTAATGTTAACGTTAGACGTACTCTGGAGAATATTTTCACCACGGACGGCGGGCGTAGGCCTACTAGGCCTAGGTTAAATGTCAATTTAGACAAAAATGCCAAATTTTTGGTCTAAGTGGAATAATACAATTAATTTTTTTGTTGTTACTGTTAGGGTTATTACAAAATCCCTTAATAAAATTATTCAAAGGAATCCCAATTAAATTATAAAGGGAGACTGAGCAGTCACAAACATTGTTCATCTTAGCTTAGGCCTACACTGACTATAAATTTTCTCCTGAAGTTAACTAGAGTTAAATTTACCAATCAACTTTAACTGCCTAGTGCCACCCTGTCCCTATCTACAACTTTTTTGTATGTTTTAACAAGGAATTTAAGAGTAACTTGGAAAAAAATCAAATAATATTAAGAAAAGAAACATGCGCATTAAGACCCACCGCATTTACTATACTTTCATCAGCTTCACTTCACAAAGTTTGCTGATTTTAGGAATAAGAAACACCACAATTTTGTTTACTTCATAAATCATTTGCAAAGTATTTTGCCTTACAATTACTGAAAGAGAGTGCATAGTTCTGAATAAATTTGCTATTAAGAATTAATTACCTCAGCATGCAATGACAAGTTATTACAATTTAAGTTTTAATGTTATGGTTATATGCTAGTTACTGTCAGGTACCCTGTAAATACAACTCACAGCAATGTTTTCTTTTTCATTGTATAAAAATAATATGAACACATATTTCACTTGTTTAAATTTTTGTTAAACTATCATTATGGTATATCAAATGACTTTTATTACGCCTATCTGTCTTAGCAAAGTATAAATACATTGTTTTAAAGCTAAAACTATTCAAGGGTTGCCATTAAGCTAACTCTTAAAATTAAATTATTTTCTAAGTGTTTTACATTAAACATTAACAGCTATTTAGAGTTCTTTTCAAAAGATGTTCAAGAACAAATATTAAAAGTATTTGACACATTGAAAGATGAACACCATTTAAATCAGAGAACCTTTAATTAATATTACACATTTCATCAGGCTGACAATAATGAATAGAATAATTTAAGTAACTTAGGTTTAATTTGTTAATAGAAAACTGAGGTAGGCTTACATCTATTGAAACAAATATATTGTAAGTGAATAAATTACACTTTATGTATAATAACAGTTCATTTATACATAGAGTTGCCAGTAGAAAATAATAGCTCCCTGTTTTATATTATTATGATAGATTCAAGATTATGAAGAAATAAGTGTAACTTTGTTTCCATATGGCTCCAACCTGTACCGGTCAAGATGCCAAATGAGTATCAATGGTGACAGAATGATTTTTGCTAACAAGCTGATATAGGCTTTAATACTGATACTTTTAAAATATTATTATGACATTAACCTCAGCCTTAATGTTTCTCAATTTATTTTATTTTTAACGGTAGGCCTATCAAATCTGCTTGATATTGTAGTTCAACTTCAAAACAATTGATTCAATAGAACAACCCCAATGCAAATCAGCTGTTAGGCTTAGCCTAAACATTATGCTACACAAGTTTGAATTTTTATTTCATTTACAATTTCACAAATATTTGTATACCTTTAAATAAATTAGGCATTTTTTATTATTATTTGGCATTATTTGTTCAACAACCTGTCAAATTTAGTAAGGTTAATCTAAATTGTTCCATATTGGATGATAAGTTGTAATGTTGTATACAGTATTTGAAACTCAATCGAATGGATCATACATAGGCATACAATATGTGATTTAGAGACTGCCAATAGGTGTGTGTTTGCAAAGTCATTGTTATTTGGAATGAATCAAGTTTCATTAACTATATACTGTACAATAATAACAAGTTTTTAATTGTTGCCTGCATTGAGAATTACAACAAACTTAAAAAAAAAAAAATGTTGATGGCTACTGTTATTAAATCAAACGTTGAGTATTACTTGGCGTGAAATGAAATTTAGGGGTAAGACGTAACAGCCACATTTGTTGTGCAGTTTTTTTTAATGAATGTATTTTAGTTTAAATTTGTATGTATTTTGTATTTTGGCAATCATGACCGTTTTTTTGCAGAAAAAGGCCAGGCTTGAAAAAGTTGTTTGTATGGAGTAATCCATCATGTTTTAACAATGTGCATTGGTAGGTATAAGTAACATTGTTTGTAAAGGATGGTCTAATCTCTACAAGAAATATATTATGAGATCCTCACATACATTCCGTATTTGACTGAATATAATTACTGAAGGGTAAAATTATAATGCCTATGTAATAAACGTGTGTGTAATGTATGTATTTACATGCTTAATCATAAAAAGGGTTTTGCATGTAGACTTGAGTTTTGATAATATTATATGAAGATCATTTCAGGCACTGAAACTAGTATAAAAACAGATACATTTTTACAGAAATGATAACTTTTTGTGCAGAGGTTCACCATGTTTGAAGAAATGTTATTCTATCTTCACTTGGTAATTCTTTGTGAAGGCGAATTAACTTATTAAAGGTATATGTACTTTGAATTTGTCCATATGCATAATTATACATTTCTACAGCTATTATTCAACACAAACAAACGTAGGCTTTCGGTATGGAGCTTCACATGCACACTTTACATATTACTAGCCTATACTATTTTTTTTATACCAAAGTGGTATAACAGCCTAACAAAAGCAGTACCTCATACTTGTGGTTAACTTGTAATGGATAATATCTATTAGAACGTTAAAGATATGAATAAGACATCTGAAGAAAACATCCAGTAAACATCTGAAGTAGATAAGAGTGACAATTATTTTCAGGTTTAAAAAGATGTCAGGTGGACATCTGTGGTAGATGCACATAAGAGTAGCAAATATTTGTCAGATTTAACAAGAAAATGTCAGAAAGTACAGTACATGTATAAGAATGGCAAATAGTTGTCAGAAACAACAAAATGTCATCATCTAAAGTAGATGTTTATATGTAAAGTATATATTAGGCCCTTGTATCGTTTTACTGTATTTAAGCTTTTATTGTCTTTCATGTTTTGTCTTTTGTAAAGCGCCAAAGCCTTTTTGGATTTGGCGCTGTAGAAGTTAATGAATAATAATAATATATATATATATTATATATATATATATATATATATATATATATATATATATATATATATATATATATATATATATATATATATATATATATATATATATATATATTTGAATATATGTATATGTATATATATAAAAGTATATATATATATATATATATATATACATATATATATATATATATATAATATATATATATATATATATATATATATATATATATGTTTGAATATATATGTATAAAGTATATATATATATATATATATAAATATATATATATATATATATATATATATATATATATATATATATATATATATATATATATATATATATATATATATATATATATATATATATATATATATATATATATATATATATATATATATATATATATATATATAATATATATAATAGTGACAAATAGTTGTCAGGTTTGACTACCATATTTTAATATGTCAATATGTGAAAAGCAATATGGGCATAATGCATTTCTTTACCTCATTAGCAGCTTAAAGGTATATGGCTAAATAAAGGTATATAGGCTAAAATAACTAAATTATTTAAAAATATAAACCATCATAGTAGCAAAACATTTCATCAAATCGATTAAACATTGGATAAATCTCAGGCCTCAATTTGCATACTTTATGCAAATTTTGTGATAAAGACCAAGTACAGACCAAGAAGACCTTGACGTTTTCTTTGTAAATCCTTTGTTACTTGAATGTCTTTCATAATTCATTGTAGTGGTGCTTAAGATTTTGACCCCTTGAAATTTTAGTATAAAACTTCAGTGCTAAGAGCTACAGTAAGAGTACTTAAGAACTACAGTAAGAGAACTAACTTAGGACATGCAGTGCAAGCTTCTTTTTTTGCGAAAAAAGTGGGATAAATAATAGGTCGAATGTATTTGCTCCCTGCTCTTGATTGTAATGTGAACGGCTTTAAGATTAAGCGCACAGTTGTAGGATACGAGGGGGGAAAATTTATAAAGCAAAATAAAATTCATTTAAAAAAAAAATGCCTTAGCTGCTTTAACTTCGGAGCCCACAATCAGACTATGCTACTCATACAGTCATAGGCCTAGTACTAACGTAAGGCATTCGCCTATGGCTTTGTTGCATAAGTTAATTTCCTGGACAGACGTATCCAGATACGGCCTACAGCTAATTAAACACCTAAGGTTAAAAACCTTCATTTGAACCATTTAGGCCTGATTAAATAACTATAGTAAAATAACCGACGTCAATGAAGTTTCACTGCGATTGATGACTGATTTATGTCAGAGCCGTAACACTAACGTCCGTGCGAAAAAACAATTTTCACACTCACCAAAGTGTATAAATTTGTCAAAGGTTCGATACTGGCGGCCGACAGCAAGGCAGGATTAAATAAGCTCTGAACGAGACTACAATGCCAAAAACAACTTTGAAAAGATAATATTATTTGCAAGTGTATAATTTCTTACTTGCTTGATCAACATAATAGACATAACATACATACATGAAATAGACAAGAAAATATGATAAACCAATATTATAATCCAACTCTTACGTCAGGTGTTTTGTGCCGCTTAAGGACTACAAGTTTATCCAAGACCTTTCATCAACACCGCTCGCTATGAGTGACAGCAGAAGTGAAGTAGAGTCATAGATTTGAAGGTTTAAATTTTCCTATCGCTTACTAATCGTTCGATCTTTGTAGCGTCTAAATTAATTGATTGAATTATTTAATTTATCAGCTTCTCTTACGACTTCGAAGAGCTTCGGACAATAATAGTATGTGTACTGCCTCGCTAGGTTAAATTTACATGCAATAATTTGGTCAGCTTGTGCTACGTAAATCTCTCGTGGAACCGGGTTAGCCAAAACAGGTACCGTACCGCAGAAAGCCCTGAGGAGAAATGTAAAACAACTGGTCTACAACAGGTTTCATATATCTAAGACACCATGATATTTTGTACGGTTTTAAGCGTTTTTGCATAAGATAAAACAAGAACAACAACATTTCTCAAAGTAGTTCTGTGCCGACACATAAATCCTAAATGGACATATAAATAGACTCCGCCTTTTCTTTAATAATCAGACACACCCCTAAAACAAATCCTGTGCCCAACGTGCAAGTAATCCATATTAATGCATTCTTCAATACGCATAATTAACTTTAAATTTTAATTCCATAGAATTTTGGTTATAAACTTGTACTTGTGTGTGACCTAACTCATTCCCAAATCCCTGTGATTTATGAAGAGGTCTTGACAATATCTTATCCGAAAAACTCGTCCCTACAATCTCAAAACTACGCCACCAACTTATACTTGAAATTCACAATGCATATATTACAAAATTAGAATACTAATTCGTGACGTCATAATTTGACATTCCAGGAGCGTAGCTCACGAACCACTACAAACCTTCTTACTTTCCCATTGGACCCGGCATTCATGACGTCGCCTGTTATACTTGAATTTTGTCCCACCCCTCATTTGGTGACCTATAGTATAGTCATGCATTCTAGGTATACCTATGCTATCAAGTTTCCGATATATGACAAACCAACAATTCACCTCCTACATGACGTCATTATCTCTAATCATCTTTTTAGCAAAAACTACCCCCTATATCTTATCATACAAATCCCCATATCTAGATTGTATAAAAGTTACTCACGGAATAATGAAAATGGGATGTTCTTTATGCTATGCCTAGTCGTTAAATCTTAGGTGCCACCTCGACTCTCAACGTCGAAAAATTACTTTCGTGTTGTTATACGTCCTCAACGACGAA
>JAIGNY010000099.1:730000-735000 GCA_020152595.1 Chiridota heheva | reverse complement strand
TATATATATATATATATATATATATATATATATATATATATATATATATATATATATATATATATATATATATATATATATATATATATATATATATATATATATATATATATATATATATATATATATATATATATATATATATATATATATATATATATATATATATATATATATATATATATATATATATATATATATATATATATATATATATATATATATATATATATATATATATATATATATATATATATATATATATATATATATATATATATATATATATATATATATATATATATATATATATATATATATATATATATATATATATATATATATATATATATATATATATATATATTAATATATTCAATAACAAACGATAATCATTATTAGAAAATTTGAAAGAATACCAGTTGGAATACCAGTATTAAAGATATTTCATTTTTCTCTTCATTTAATTTGTCAGTTGAGATTATATTTATTTGTTTAATACATACAGTCGTTGGTTTTTTTTAGGGTAAAAATATCCTTCCAACAATAATTCCTCCATTAATTCATAATATTTCAATGAATTTGATAGAGGCTGCAAGAAAAAAAAAAAACGAAAAGAACCCGACTATTGTCTAACATTGTGTTCAGATACAATACTGAAAGAATAGCATTATATACTTAAGATAGGCCTAGGCCTATTTCATTTCCCTCTTCATTCAATTTGGTGGTTGAGATTATATTTATCAGTTTATGTTCAATACCTACAGTCGATGGTGTATGTAACATCGACATTTTATTTGGTGGGCCAATTTATTGCACAAATCGCTAGACAGTAAATCCCTAAAGTAGAACCGAAACTGCCTTACCCGGACTGCGGAGATACTGCAGATCCTCTACTTTTTTGAAAATAAAATAATGACAAAAAAGAACTCAGAAATTTTACTTCTTATTGTATCAATTATGCAGCCTAATCACGGGCGGGATTTGCCTGCCAAAAGTGTGTGTGTGTGGGATGGGGGAGGAGGGGGAACAAAGTCAAAAGTGGGGGGATGACAAAATCACGCTAAGATGCCAAAAGTTACCATACAAAAGATACAATTTCGGAGAGAAGTGGGGGTAAAGTACAAATCCCGCCTATGTATATATCTAATAAAGAAAATCACCCACTATAAAACAGAAAGATGGGACTGGGATAATTGAATGGCCTACTGCAGCCATGCACCGTTTATCTTCAGACCGTTTGGGCGCATTTAACTAATATTCTGGGCAGTTTATTTCAACCAAGAGGAAATTTGAGCTACTCACGGTCCCGGAGTCCCTGATAGCCGCTTCGGGTTTGGACGGCTTTACCAAAAGGAATTAATTAGCTCCAAGCTGACGGACAATAAGGGAATCCTCCCTCCAGGCTCTATAGATTGTCGGTGATTTGATATAAGCCGCCCCTGTGCCCAAGGGCGAAGCTAGTCTTTTTTGCAGGGGGCCAATTCTATAAAAAAAAAAAAAAAACGAATCCAAGCTACTCCTTCCCTTCCCCTGTGAAAATGTTAAGGAAATGGTCTGTTATTTCAATAAAAAAACTTCAGGAATTTCATAACATACGCCTAGGCCTATTTCGGACAGTGGGATATATTGAAGAACAGCTTCTGAAATTTTCATGAAATAATTCAGAAATTTTGAGGAAACAGTTAGGAACTTCGATATTTTGAAGAAAAACTTCGGATATCTTTTGCAAAACCGATAAAAATATCAAGAAAGTCAGATATATTGGGGAAAAATTTACAAGTCGCTTTTCTGAAATTTTGTGATTATTTCTCTTAATTTAATAGCTGGTATATAGGCCTACCTAAACTCTAAGACCGATCGCTTTCATCAGGATTACAAATCAATGCAACATAATAAATTTATATTATGCAACCGCTTTGGCAATTTCCGGCCAAGAACAAATTGCCTGGCAACCCCCCTCCCCCTCCATTAGCTACGCCACTGACCTCCCCCCCCCCAAAAAAAAAAAAAAAAAAAAAAAAAAGTGGTTCGAATACATGAAGCTTACACGCGCTGTGGATAATTTCGATTTCTTTCTTGTGTGTGACGTGTACATGACGTTTATGTAACTTTACGCGCGATATTTTGCATGTCCGCAATTTCTGGCTACGAACTTATATTTTATTTTTAGATGATAACAAATTGATGATAATACGAATATGATTAGTGTGTGTATGTGTTATTTGTGTGGTCATGCAGTCATGGGAGTCGCTTAGGGCATGTAATGACGTCACACGGCTTACCACTGCAGTGATTCATGATTTTTACACTTCTGGGTTCTGAATGTGGCGTAGTTCATATTTTGTTAATATTTTGTTCGCAAAAAAATAATTTTGTGATAATTTTTTTTCTTCTTTAAATTCTATCAAATTGTCCAAATATTCCATTCCAATAAGTGAAATGTGCTCGTCTCATGACCTCTTTAAAAAAATATTCCGTGAATATTCATTTTCATACATACGCCTACAAGAAGTCGGATTAAGAAGAGTAAAAAACAAACTATCACCACCACCACCACAACAACAAATTACAGAAAAAATGACACCCAGAGTAAGTTAAGAACTTATTAATGTTGACTTTGAAACTGTGAACAAAATTGGAGCTATAGCCACCGAGTCAGGCAAACTATTCCACATATTAACAACACTTTGCGAAAAAGCTAAAGTGCCTCTCAATCCTTGAAAACTCTTTGGTCAATTTCGAACTTTTACCATGATTACTTGAAACATGCCGCGTAAACTAGGCTACAGGAAATCAAAGCATCCACTACTAGATAGGAATTCTAAAACTTAAATCATCAGATCATATCGCCACGTGCTCTTTTCAGCTCCATCGTGGCCAAACCAAGTGTTCGCAACTTCTAGATTCATACGAAAAATTCCTTACTTTGGAAATTAGTCTAATGGCTCTTCTGATTAGTCTAATGACTCCTAAAAATAATCTAATGGCTCTTCTGATTAGTCTAATGGCTCTTCGACGTACTACCCTAAAAGAATATCATGTCAAACAAACAAACATCACAAATATACTGTGAAATATATTGAATTTATCCAATTATAAGAAATATATCCTAAAATAATAAATACGAAAACGGGCTTGTGTTTGCGTCTTTATTCCTTGATAGCAAAATGCCGAACTGAATATTACATGAGGTAAAAGCCACAAAGTAGTTTATAAGAAAAAGTATTGCTTTAAGAATGTTCATAGATAAAACATAGGTTAAAAATAGAATTGAATAACGGTCGTTTCTATCATTATACGCGGGGAGGGGTGGCGGAGGTGCGGCCCCTTGCGAGCAAAGCGAGCTTTCGAAATAAATAACTGACTGCACGGGCTGACGAGGGGGGTGAGAGAGAGGGGTCGCTCCGACGGTGGAGAGAGTGAGAGTGGCCGCTCCGACAGGGGAGAGTATGATTTTCTCTGTATTCTTACTTTCTCGTTACTTTTTAGCATCCTTTTCGCTATGTATTTTACATTGCTTATTGTTTTCTTAAATTTCACCACGGAAATAGATCAAAATGCTCACCTGAAAATCCATTCGGGTGTATTTTTGAGATGACGTAAATTTCTCTACAAATACAAACAAAGATCTAACGAGCCATTTAATTTTGCCCCGGGTCCTTTTCAACGTAGAAGTTCGTAATTGGTCCCTGTTCCAATTCGGGATAGTTCGTATATAGCTCTCGGATCACGACCTAAATGTACAATTATTCACAATCTCCCGGAGCTCAACAATGTCTTGAATACGAGTTGTTTTTATAACCACCACCCTATTAGAACAATATCCTGCCAATATGGAGTATAATTTTTGTGATCCTTTTTGCCAAGATAGCTGGTATGCAAATGAACTTTAAAAGACAAGCTTTCATTAGGATTACCAACAATCCAAGATACTGAATATCCTGTTGTGCAAACACTTTTTGGAAATTTCCGGTCAGGGGACAAGTTTACCTGATTCCCCCTCCCCACTTAAGTTACGTCACTCGTGAAAAGAAGACATTGATGGACAAAACATTAATTTCAACATTGAATCCGAGTTTGGGTTTAAATTAATAACCGAAAGAAGATTGTACCATGGTCTCATAATATCAAATAATTGATAACAAAATGACTTTGATAAACAGTGAATCCCTAAAGCAAAAGCGACGCCATCGGATTGGGGAGGGTGGGAAGATATAGGAGTTACAGGTGTTCCACTTTGTTATTTTGATAAGAAAATAATGACAAATAAAAGGACTCCTTGAGATTGTAAGAGTGAAGTTTCCGTCCAAATCATATATGAACATTGAAAAATACGTGGGCCAAATAAAATACATATGTAAAGTCCTGCACTCTGAAGATTATTCGAAAGACTTTTTCGTTTATTCGATTTTTTTTTTGTTTATTTGAAGTATGTTTTCGTTTATTCGAAATATTTTTTCATTTATTTTAATTTCTATTTCGTTAATTCGAAATATCGTTCGTTTATTCGAAATATATTTTCGTTTATTCGAAAAGGTATTTGGTTTATTTGAAATATTATTTGGTTTATTCGAATATTATTTCGAATTTCTTCGAAATATCAATTTGATTAAAATCAAAATCTTATTTCGTTTATTCGAAATATTATTTCTTTTTATTCGGAACCTTATTTCGTTCATTGGAAATTCATTTGTGCGAAATATCATTATATTCATTTATTCGAATAAGTGTTATTGAACGCTCGAATGAAAATAGTTGGCGTTAAGCAAACTCACGGTCATTGGTTTTTAGGACAAGATGAAATAGGCGCCCTGTAAAAATATGCAAGCTGTGAAGGCCAGGAGAAATCGATGCTGATTGGGTAATATCACATTTGACTCCACAGCCAGTGCCCTGCAAATGTAAAAGGGTAAAATTATGTTTAAAGGGTACTTTAATGGTCAAGCAAACTGATCTGTCATGAACAAACTGATCTGTCATGAAAGAAGGCTTTAAAA